>JBBPBX010070748.1:0-18506 GCA_038048925.1 Garcialebias charrua | reverse complement strand
ATCACAGACTTTGTTTTCCAAGAGTTAACAGACTCAGTTTTCCGAGGGATTAAAAGCTTACCGCAATGGGATTACCTACGAACAGTATGGAATTTCCAAAAACTTTATGGGATTATAATTTTTGATTTTTTTTCCACTTGCTGGATTACTTCAAGATCAGAGACAGTTCAAGGTTTCCTTTCGTGTTGGACCCCATCCCCAAGGACTGGCGATGACTTCCAAAAGGGGGGAGATGTAGTGGGCATGACCATGCCCGTTCTGATACTTGAACTGTCCCAGTGACACCTTTTCACTGATACTCTCAGAAAAAGGACATTAACACTATTTTATTACATTATTTTGAATCAAAACACAATAAGTCATAAGAGACTCTCTTATTCCTCTTTTTGTGTTAATGAATAACCTTGTGTTACTTGTATAAGCATTATTGAATTCAATGTTTGTTAAGTCAAAGACTGTTTAATTCAAACTGTTTAATTCAAGTTGGAAATCCAATGTTATTTCAAAATAATGATCACTTCTTCATATGATGAATCAAACGGTGAAAGTGAATTAATATGTCAGACTGAACTCGATCAGTTTTGTTAGAAGTTAGAACACAGTTTTAATCAGTTGTTTTATGAAGCTGGCTCCAGTCTAATCTGTTTCTCTGTCTTCATTCTAAACAACTTCTTCTCTGTTCTAAAAACTGATCTTCTCCTATCCGAGTGACCTTCATCCACTGGTTTGTTTGGACCAATCAGAGAAGAACAACAAGTCACTGATCACAGATCCTTCCTTAAAGTTCTAAGCTTTTGCTGGAACTGAGGAGTTTGCTGAGGACCTCAATTCCATGATGAGGTTCCCCAAAGAGCTGAATGAACACCAGTCACACGCTAAGGACTCGTCATTCAGTTAAAAGATTTATAACATGCCTGTTATAAATCAATTTCCAGCTGTGAAAAGCTTCACTTTATTGACATTCCTTTAAGGAACGTCTTATCTTGAACAACACCACCAGGAGCTGCCGTTACTTTCGGTTCGAGTCAAGGCGCACGTCTGGAGACGCTGAGAACGGTAAACGAACTGACCAAACTGGACCGAGGGAGACTGACCATCTTCACGAGGTAACAAGTCGTCAAATGCTTTGCCAAGGGTACCAACGTGTAGCCGAGTTCGGCCGGAGAACTGCCATGTTTCTGGTTAAACACATCAAGATAACTCCCTGACTCTTAACTTCTTTTCCTCCATTTCCTTCCTCCTAAACCTTCATCCTCCTAAGCCAGAAACTAAGTTAATGTACCTACAGAAATGAGTAAAATATCATCCTTCACTTGTTCTGTTGTTCCTATATTTCATCTGTGCTGAAGTTAATTATAGGAAAAATAATCAACCAATCATGTACAAATGTGTGATGTAATTTACAATTATGTTAAATAAATGGCCCAGTCCTGCTGTGCCAATATAAGTTTAACGTTTCCTGTGAATTACATCTGGTCAAGGTATAGAATTATTGGTATTAAGCTGAAAAAGAGAGAACCCGTTTAATTAATGATGTATTTTTGTGTCAGTCTAAACCCTGCCAATTTATACATCTAAAATATAGGTAAGTCAGTAAACTGACCCCTTCCTATATTACTACACCTTTGTCCACAAAGATCACAAGCAAATGCTTTCTGTCCTGTGTGAACTATCATGTGTGTGTTTAAAGTTGACTTCTGTCCAAACCTTTGTCCACAAAGATCACAAGCAA
Source organism: Garcialebias charrua (assembly GCA_038048925.1). Lineage (NCBI taxonomy): Eukaryota > Metazoa > Chordata > Actinopteri > Cyprinodontiformes > Rivulidae > Garcialebias > Garcialebias charrua. The sequence continues at coordinate 16,774 of JBBPBX010070748.1, read as the reverse complement.
ATGCTTTCTGTCCTGTGTGAACTATCATGTGTGTGTTTAAATGTGACTTCTGTCCAAACCTTTGTCCACAAAGATCACAAGCAAATGCTTTCTGTCCTGTGTGAACTATCATGTGTGTGTTTAAATGTGACTTCTGTCCAAACCTTTGTCCACAAAGATCACAAACAAATGCTTTCTGTCCTGTGTGAACTATCATGTGTGTGTTTAAATCTGACTTCTGTCCAAACCTTTGTCCACAAAGATCACAAACAAATGCTTTCTGTCCTGTGTGAACTATCATGTGTGTGTTTAAATCTGACTTCCGTCCAAACCTTTGTCCACAAAGATCACAAACAAATGCTTTCTGTCCTGTGTGAACTATCATGTGTGTGTTTAAATTTGACTTCCGTCCAAACCTTTGTCCACAAAGATCACAAACAAATGCTTTCTGTCCTGTGTGAACTATCATGTGTGTGTTTAAAGTTGACTTCTGTCCAAACCTTTGTCCACAAAGATCACAAACAAATGCTTTCTGTCCTGTGTGAACTATCATGTGTGTGTTTAAATTGACTTCCGTCCAAACCTTTGTCCACAAAGATCACAAACAAATGCTTTCTGTCCTGTGTGAACTATCATGTGTGTGTTTAAATGTGACTTCTGTCCAAACCTTTGTCCACAAAGATCACAAACAAATGCTTTCTGTCCTGTGTGAACTATCATGTGTGTATTTAAAGGGATTGTGACATGATTTTGTAAATTTGAATATTTGTCAGAACATATATATCTTATATCATTGAGCTCTGGTCGTTTTTGCATAATAAATTATAAATATATTAAAATTTCATTCCAATTTATGGTAATTTTTTTACCATAAATTCTCTGGGACACGCCCCGTGAATTTATGCAAATCTTCATGTGACGTACACGTGGGCACTGGGCATAAGGCGGAGCCTGGCTTGCCCCTTTGTTGAAAGATCGACTCTTGTAACTTGAAAAATGCTGTCACGTTGTAGCGCATTTGGGTGTTCTAATATCAGCAGTGAACAAGTGAGCCTTCACAAATTCCCAAAAGATGAGAAACTTTGCCTAGAATGGAAGTACAGAGAACTTGTGACCGATGGGTTCCTACTGAGAGTCCTATGTCTGCAGCGACCATCTTACTGCCTATCAGGTACGAGCTGTTGTTTGTTTTTATTTGGGGAGAGTCTATTAATGAGAGTTTTGGATGATTTACTGTTTAAAAAAGATATATGTCAGACGTGAGGTCTATCTGCCGACATCTGCTTGCTAACAGACATTAGCATAGATCCCGAGTCAACACGGAGTGCTATTTAGGTATTTTTAAATTATGTCGGCGCAATCAGGTACGATCTGTTGTTTGTTTTTATTTGGGGAGAGTCTATTAATGAGAGTTTTGGATGATTTACTGTTTAAAAAAGATATATGTCAGACGTGAGGTCTATCTGCCGACATCTGCTTGCTAACAGACATTAGCATAGATCCCGAGTCAACACGGAGTGCTATTTAGGTATTTTTAAATTATGTCGGCGCAATCAGGTACGATCTGTTGTTTGTTTTTATTTGGGGAGAGTCTATTAATGAGAGTTTTGGATGATTTACTGTTTAAAAAAGATATATGTCAGACGTGAGGTCTATCTGCCGACATCTGCTTGCTAACAGACATTAGCATAGATCCGAGTCAACACGGAGTGCTATTTAGGTATTTTTAAATTATGTCGGCGCAATCAGGTACGATCTGTTGTTTGTTTTTATTTGGGGAGAGTCTATTAATGAGAGTTTTGGATGATTTACTGTTTAAAAAAGATATATGTCAGACGTGAGGTCTATCTGCCGACATCTGCTTGCTAACAGACATTAGCATAGATCCGAGTCAACACGGAGTGCTATTTAGGTATTTTTAAATTATGTCGGCGCAATCAGGTACGATCTGTTGTTTGTTTTTATTTGGGGAGAGTCTATTAATGAGAGTTTTGGATGATTTACTGTTTAAAAAAGATATATGTCAGACGTGAGGTCTATCTGCCGACATCTGCTTGCTAACAGACATTAGCATAGATCCGAGTCAACACGGAGTGCTATTTAGGTATTTTTAAATTATGTCGGCGCAATCAGGTACGATCTGTTGTTTGTTTTTATTTGGGGAGAGTCTATTAATGAGAGTTTTGGATGATTTACTGTTTAAAAAAGATATATGTCAGACGTGAGGTCTATCTGCCGACATCTGCTTGCTAACAGACATTAGCATAGATCCCGAGTCAACACGGAGTGCTATTTAGGTATTTTTAAATTATGTCGGCGCAATCAGGTACGATCTGTTGTTTGTTTTTATTTGGGGAGAGTCTATTAATGAGAGTTTTGGATGATTTACTGTCTTAAAATGATAGATCTCAAACGCAATCGGACATGCTCAAAGCCACGAAGCTCCCTGCACGTTTTTTTAAAGCTGAATCGTAAAAGTTAATAAGTTTTCCATTAATAGAGTATACAATAAAATGATTTGAGCAAGATTAAAACTTCTACTGCTTATATTGACCTTCCAAAACTGAAGACAAATCGCTTAGATCAACACTAGAAATGCTGCACTCGTCTGAGTCGACATGCTCCGCCATTATTAATTACATGCGCGTTGAGCAGCGGCTCCCCACGTGTACGTCAAATGACGGTTTTGCGGAATGCACGGAATTTTAGGGGCGTGTCCCAGAGAAATGACTATCATAACTTGGAATGAAATTTTAATATATTTATAATTTATTATGCAAAAACGACCAGAGCTCAATGATATAAGATATATATGTTCTGACAAATATTCAAATTTACAAAATCATGTCACAATCCCTTTAAATCTGACTTCCGTCCAAAACTTTGTCCACAAAGATCACAAGCAAATGCTTGTGAATGAGAGACTTCCGGTTCCGGTTCTGTGAGGTGCGGAGGTGTTATGAGCTGCTGCTGAGGAAAAACTTCAAGCCTGTGCGTGAGTATGATTATAAATCATTGGTAAGTCCATATTTATTTAAATAAAACTAGATAATTAAATGTAAGGTCATTAAAAAATATATACTAACATTTAATAACGATTTATTTGCTTCACTGAACAAAACTGGACGGGGAGACTTTGGAGAGCCTTGAATTGTTTGTAGACGATTATTTTGAAAAGCTAGTCATGAGCAAACTCAGCACATCCGGCGCTGCTAGCGAATTAGCCCCGTTAGCTAAACGACACCGAGAGGGTAGCTCAGATAGTTCTTCGGAAGCGTCCGCGGATAATTCGGGCTTCACGGCTATACTTGAGTCAATCGACAAGAAGTTATCTAGCTTGGACGCTCGGTTAGCGTTAGTGGAGCTACTACACAAGGAATTCCAGAGCCTGAGAGAATCGCTCGAGTTCAGTCAACAACAGGTAGAATCTCTCGCTAAAGAAAATAAAGAGTTGAAGGGGACAGTGAAAAAAATAACAGATCAGGTGACGCAGCTTTCTGGCGATAATAAGAAGATTAAGGAATCAATTTTAGATATTCAAGCCAGAAGCATGAGAGAAAATCTAGTGTTTTCTGGAATTCAGGAGCTAGCGGAAGAGGATCCTGAAGCCTCGGTTCGGGCATTCATTCAGAACCAGCTAAAGTTGCCGACTGAAACAGTTAAATCGATCACTTTTCATCGAGTTCACCGCCTGGGAGGTAAAAAACCTGAGAATACTAGGCCACGGCCAATAATAGCTAAATTCGAACATTTCAAACAAAAAGAACAGGTTAAAAGCCGAGGTAGGGAACTGCGTGGCACACATTTTAGCATAAATGATCAATTCCCTGTAGAAATTCTGAATAGAAGGCGCGTTCTGTACCCGATAAGAAAGAAAAATATAAGTGAAGGAAGAAGAGCTAACATCTCTGTGGATAAACTCTACATAAACGGTCAGCTGTTTAGAGATCCAGAAGCTACTCCTTGGCTTTATTAGACAATCAAGGTAAGAAATGTTTTGGTTGCTAATATTAATTAATATTATTATATATAGTATTTATTAATATTACTTACCAGATATATTTAATTTTTTCTTTCAGCACAGCTCGGTGGTGGGACACACTCAGTTAGTGGTGGTACACAAGGTGGAATGACACTTGAGGTGGTAAGAGGGTTCTTTTGTTGTTTTTCCTTATCTGAGTTATGTTTTCATGTATATCATTCCTTTTTGTTTTTCTGTCTCTATTTTTCTATCTTAACAATTATCGGAGCACAAGCACAAGGGTTCACATACGTCTATATATATTCATACATTTACTTCATAAATGAAAACTTCCCTGATTCATTAAAAAAAAAGAAGAGCACTTACTCTATTTAAAAATAATATATAATTAATCATTAAAGGGATATGTATTTGTCTGGATCTATTAGTATCTTTTATATTAGTGACATTGGGTGTGGTTTAGCTATATTATCATTAGCACAGGTATGGGTATTGCAAAGTATGAAAAACAGGTTTGAGACAATAAAACGTTTTCTTCAACATTTTATTGAACACCGTCATACTTACATTTCAAGTATACAAAGTTACCGCTAAGCATTGAGATTAATCTGATTAATCTGATTAATCACAGTCCCCAGAGTGTGATTAATCAGATTAAAATTTTTAATATTTTCCCAGCACTAATATATATATATATACATATATATATATAAATTGTTCTTTTTTTATTTTATTTTTTATTATCTACTGTTGTACTGATAAATATCTCCTGGAGAGTAAACGTAAACCATATCTTGGCTGAAAATATTCAATCTGTGATACAGTCAGTCTGATTTCAGTCAATTGTGGGAATTGTTCCACTGATCCATTGCTATGAATCTTCATCCGGATTTATTCCACCACACTGACGAGTCCCAAACCCTGCGGGTGGCCTGCGATTCTCAGGAATCGCCTCCACCTTTTGGTTAAGCTCATAAAGCAGCTGATTTATTGAGGTCACAGCACGGATCAAGCTCTCATTCTGACTCGGAAGCTTTGACATGGCATTAATCGCCGCTGAAGTCTTCTTTAATTTCCGATAGAACAATGTTCCACATAAGCCGAACAGTAAAGCTCCTGCCACCATAAATCCAATTATACAGTATATATATCTTTGACATCCTCCACAGACAGGACTGACAGACACATCACCTTCCACTCGCCCCAGGAATCCATGATGTAACCCCCAGGGTGTGTCTGTGACGGGCAAGCTGGCTCCATCGGACCTTGTCGCTTTGTAGAAAAAATCTTGTCAATAGAGTTAATCGTCCATGATACCAGATCCATAATCACTTTGTGTTCGAGGGATGAGTGCCGAGGAACTGCAGACAAGACAAAAGAGCCACGCAGGGAGAGGAAAGACGGGAGGAAAAGGAAAAGCTGCCGCTTGCAACCAGAGCCAGGCAAAAAATATATATATATATATATATATATATATGTTTATTAAGTTTGTTGTATTGTAGGTTGCGACTGAGCTTCCTCCTCTCAGTACAGCGGCTCTGCAGACATTGCACGTTGCTGTCTTGCGATGTTTAGTGTAAAATACTTCCACACTGCGGACATGTCACAATGAAATGTTGGTTAGAAAAGTTGGTTAGCTGCCACAGTGCTGCTCTCAGTCCACATGCATTTACTCACGTTGTAGCTGGCTGCAAACTATGAAATGGATTTTCTGAATGTGAGGTGAGTCTTAATACTCTGGGATTCATGAAACACATCTCTGTTCAGGAAAACCATTACATGGTTTGAAGCCAACGTGCAGAGCAGCCAGCAGGGTTTCAGCAGACACAGACATGTGTCATGGATCGGAAATCTCTGTAGGGTTGATCGGGAAAAATATGATAAGTAAATTATGCTGGTATTGCAGGCCGATACCGATACTTGATCAGATCGGCCCCATCCCTGATTCTTTTAACATCTTACCTCCCCATCAATCTGGTTTAAGGAAACAACACAGCACTACGACTGCTTCACTGAATGTTCTTAATGACATCGTTGAAGCATTGGATGTTAAAGAGGAACTAAACACAGTTTGAGACGGTAACTTCTTCCCCTAAGCAGATCCAAAATCACCCTCAAAATGGGCGTGTCGAGAGACAAGGAGGGGAGGAGGTAGAGTTGTGCTTTTGTCCACGCCTCCACCAGCAACAACCTAAAGCAAATTAAACCTCTAGCCAACAACATACACCAAGCAACAGCAAAGGATAAACATGTAGATGTATTTATCTATTCCACCCATTCCATCCAAAACCAAAGGCTTCAAAAAATGGAAAAATAAAAGAAAGAAAATCGCTTGTCAGGAGTGAAATGTGGCACTTCCATATAAGGTATGGACTGTTGCAGGACCTTCTCATCTCTGCAGGGGATTGGCTCTGCTTGAACCACTTCCATGACGTCAGAGTGTACAAGACATGTCAGAGTGAACGTCCTTGACCAATAAGAAAATTAAGGTGCAATTCCTCTGTTCAACCCATAGGTGTTGCCATAAACACGTTTTTAGACCGGGGTTTAGTTCCTCTTTAAGGATTACTGTGCTGCACTTTTCTTGGACCTGTCTAAAGCTTTTGACACTGTGGATCATAACATCTTGTGTCATAAACTCTCAGAAATCGGTTTCTCAGATCGTATCATTGGTTGGTTCTCTAACGATCTTTCAGATCGGAGGCAATGCGTTCAACATAATGGCATTTCCTCCAGTTATTTAACAGTTAACAATGGTGTACCACAAGGCTCTGTCACAGGACCCACCCTCTTCACAATCTACAAAGGTAATGTAGGTCAGAGCATCCCTGATGCATCCTTACATTTCTATGCTGATGACACGGTTGTTTATTGTTGAGCTAAAACAGTTGCTAAGATTTTCCATCTTTTGCAATCCGCCTTCGACATCATCCAGTCAGATTTGTTCCGTCTCAAACTTGTCCTAAATGCCGACAAAACCAAAGGGATGCTTTTTTCAAACAGGAAGTCAGTGCCAGCAGTTCTTCCTTTGATTTTATCCTCGAATGGTGCCCCTATTAAATTATTCAATTCCTACAAATATTTGGCTATCTTGATCGACTCGCATCTCTCTTTTAAGCTTCATCTCCTCCTACATGTCTTTGCGTGAGTGCAGCTACAGCGTGCGCTCTCAGGACATGATTACCTTCAGTGTCCCTTCAGTGAGAACTGAACTAAGCAAAAGGGTCTTCTCCTACTCCGCTCCTGTTACAAAAATATCTGAGGCTCTCGACCTTGCCTCTCTAAGTGGATTCAAACATCTGCTAAGTTCCTGGGGAAAACCAATGCAGACATGTTCTTGATTTTAGTTTTCTACACCGCCCTACAACCTAGCTGTTTTTTGTGTTACATTTTCTTTTAAATATCTTTTTTTTTCTTCATTTGTTAACAAAAATCTCAATTTGAAAGCATCCTTTACGATTGTCTATTATTATCTTTGTTTTCCACTGTTGTCATCATCCTTTGTTGAAATCAGGTCTCTCTTGTAAATGAGTCCCAGAGGCTCAATAGGATTAACCTGTATAAATAAAGGTTGAATGAATGAAAAAATAAAATGAATCCATATTTAGCTTATTTTCCATGATGCAGTTTTCTTTTTGAATGTCCCTCTTTGTGGGTTTTTTCACAGTATAAAGAAGTTCAACCCTGGCTGTTCTACAGCTTTGGGGTTGTCTGTTTGATTAGGGAACACACAGGAGGTCCACTGCCACGCTGTTTTCTTTACCTGGGCCCAAAGCTCTGAAAAACACACAAACACTTGGGTTGTAAATGACCTGTTCATCACACAGTGACAGGAGCAGCGGCTCTGAGCCCTTGGTGGGCCAGGTGTGCAGATCAGGACAGTGGTGGCATGCCAAGGCTCGTTGGCATGGCAACGCAGGTCCATGGAAAGTTCTGGAATCTGTCGCTGCTGGCAGGGTCCAGCTCCTGAACGCGACCGGTGTTGGCTTTGCCTCCAGCTGTTTCTTTACAGACGTGCTGAACGCCAGCAAGAGCTGGGGGCCAAGATCAGCCCTGCAAGTCTGGCCACACACAGGCCACTTAAACACACACATGCACACACACATATGGAAGGCCAGCTGGGTCATTTTCACGTGAAAATTACATGTTACATCGACACGTTAATGACGTGTAAACAACGCGTTAACAACGTGTTGTTTACACGTCAATTACGCGTCAAATTCGCCTCGAAAAATGACGCGTAAACGACGTGTAAACAACGCGTCAAAGACGCGTTAATTACGTGTCATTGACGCGTCGAAATTTCACACGCATTTGACGCGTTATCAACGTGTCAACATCTGTTTATGTCCCTCTTGGGTAACTTCACTTCCTGACGGCTTCACTCGCGTCTCTTCTCATTGGCTGTCAGGTCCAGGGCTAAATCACTTCAGCAAAACAGAGGGGTGATTCCAAGGTCCAGGGCTAAAGCACTTTAACAGAGATGTAAACAGACGGAGAAACTACATTTCTGCTTATATTTTATCACGATGTTTCTTTTACTGTTTAATGAAGTTATTAATAAATCTAATAAGTGTTTAATTAACCTGTTTCTGTTTCCTATTTCTGACCAACGGCTTATATGTAAAGTAATGTAAGTGTAAAATGTTTTTATACTAATGTGAAAATTAAGTTTATTATTCCAAAACTAAAGTGACTTTTTGTAAACAATAACATAAAATAAAATAAAGAATAAAAGATGGCAATTAAAACATACATAATAATAGAACAGAAAACGTGATTTTTCATAAAACGTGATCATATTTTTATACTTGTGCAGTTTAACAGTTTGACAGTTGCACACATTTTTCCAAATTTTTGCAGAAAATGCTGAGGGTTCCTTTTCGTTGAACTCACATTTGTTATTCAGACAAATACAGAAATAATTATTATTTTAATCCTTTTCTGATATGTACTTTCAGCAGAACATTATAGCTGCTGGAGTTTACACGAATTATACATTACATAACAACTTAGATATTAAGTTTAAGACATGGTGAATAAAGTGCACACGTGTAAAAAAGTGAAGCTTTAAAGTTCATCATGTTTTAGAGAATTGACAACAGGGAGATTCTGCATAAATCATCAGAAATTATAAAGAATTTTCTTGCTCTTAGATGCAGCAAAATGTCTTGTGACAATTCTCGTGGCAGAGTTTTTGCTGTAAACTGAGTAATCTTTTCCTGGATGAGTTGTAGTTCATGTCGCCACACCTGCCACTGACACCATGATTACATTTAGCCTAAATGAAGGCAGTGACAGACATTTTTCTTTAAAAATAAAGCTTTAAATCCACTTGAAGCAGCTCATGGATCTAACCCCACTCCATCCTGCTCAGAGTCACAGAATACATCTCTACGTTGACATCCTGTGTGTCTTTTGATTACACAACATTTCACACCGCTCATGCACACTCCGCTGCTTGTTTTCCACACTGTGAGTCCATGAGCTGCAAAAGAGCCACAGGTCACAACATACGGCTGCTGCAGGTCCTCTGGGGTTTTCGAGGCGTGGCACGGGCAGCAGACACAACAAGAGGAAGCAGTGAGGGATATGGGATAATGAAATCTATCTCCTGCTAGTTTGACACAAATTATACCTGTTTGGTCTGGGTCAAAATGTTTTACACTCACTTATTCATGAAAGAAACAACTCAAAAGAAAAAAAAATGCCTCCTCTCAGATTATTGGACAAAAGAAAATATTAAACGCGACAAACTCGACAGGTGCAGGACAAAACAAGATGTATCAGGCCTAAAAACAAACAAACTGAGGCTATTTATTTTTTAATGATTCATAGAGTAAAAAAAAAACTATATAGGCCTATACTGTATCCATACAGTATATATATACTGTAAATACAGTGGAGAGGACAAGTATTCAGGTCTTCCCACTTGCAAAACATGTAGAAGACTGTAATTGTTATCATAGGTACTCTTCAACTGTGAATGATGGAATCTAAAACAAAAATCCAGACAAATACATCGTATGATTTTTAAATAATTAATTCCCATTGTTCCCATTGTATTGTGTCAAATAAGTATTTGATACACCAGAAAAAGACACTTAATATTTGGTACAGAAACCTTTGTTTGCAATTACAGAGGTGAGACGTTTCCTGTAGTTCTTGACAAGGTTTGCACACACTGCAGCAGGGATTTTGGCCCACTCCTCCATACAGATCTCCTCCAGAGCCTTCAGGTTTCGTGGCTGTCGCTGGGCCACACGGACTTTAAGCTCCCTCCAAAGATTTTCTATTGGATTCAGGTCTGGAGATAGGCCACTCCAGCACCATAAGATGTTTCCTACGGAGCCACTCTTTAGTTGCCCTGGCTGTGTGTTTTGGGTCGTTATCATGCTGGAAGACCCAGCCACGACCCATCTTCAGTGCTCTTATGGATGGAGGTTGTTGGCCAAAATCTCACGATACATGGCCCCATCCATCCTTCCCACAATGCGGTGCAGTCGTCCTGTCCCCTTTGCAGAAAAGCATCCCCAAAGAAAGATGTTTCCACCGCCATGCTTCACGGTTGGGATGGTGTTCTTGGGGTTGTACTCATCATTCTTCTTCCTCCAAACATGACGAGTGGAGTTTAAACCAAAAAGTTCTATTTTTGTCTCATCAGACCACATGACCTTCTCCCATTCCTCCTCTGATTCATTCAGATGGTCATTTGCAAACTTCAGACGGGCTTTGACATGCGTTGGCTTGAGGAAGGGCACCTTGCGTGCACTGCAGGATTTTAATCCTTGACGGCGTAGTGTTACTGATTGTTTTCTTTTAGACTGTGGTCCCAGCTCTATTCAGGTCATTGACCAGGTCCTGCCGTGTAGTTCTGGGCTCATTCCTCACCTTCCTCAAGATCATTGATGCTCCACGAGGTGAGATCTTGCATGGCGCCCCAGACCGAGGGAGATTTTACGTTATTTTGCATTTCTTCCATTTTCTAACAATTGCACCACCAGTTGTTGCCTTCTCACCAAGCTGCTTGCCTATTGTCCTGTAGCCCATCCCAGCCTTGTGCAGGTCTACAATTTTATCCCTGATGTCCTTACACAGCTCTCTGGTCTTGGGCATTGTGGAGATGCTGGAGTCTGACTGATTGAGTGTGTGGACAGGTGTCTTTTATACAGCTAACGAGTTCAAACAGGGGCAGTTAATACAGGTAATGAGTGGAGAACAGGAGGGTTTCTTAAAGAAGAAGTAACATGTCTGTGAGAGCCAAAATTCTTACTGGTTGATAGATAATCAAATACTTATTTCACACAATACAATGGGAATTAATTATTTAAAAATCATACAATGTATTTGTTTGGATTTTTGTTTTAGATTCCATCACTCACAGTTGAAGAGTACCTATGATAACAATTACAGTCTTCTACATGATTTGCAAGTGGGAAGACCTGAAAAATCAGCAGTGTATCAAATACTTGTCCTCTCCACTGTATATATAAGGAACTCATTTTTCTGATCACACATTGGACTAAAACGTAAGCAACTGCAGTCAAGTCCCCTTTCAGAAAGCATGAAGAATTATTGATCAGATCAACTTTTAAAACTTCCAAGACACCCCCCCCCCACACACACACACGCTTTTAATTCCGAAAGTTAAGAACTTGTGATACCAGCAAAAGTCCACTTCTCACAGCCGGTCATTCCGCTTTGGACAGTAATCCTTTCGTTTCAGCTTACATAACCATGCCTGTCGAAGATTTTTGTCTTTAGGGAACCCAAAAAAAGAAACTCCAGTAGTGTTATCTGGCCGATTAGAACAATTAATAGCTACACACTGAACCATTTTGCCTGCAACTCTTCCACTCACTACTACTGTTTTGCACTGACTACGTCATATTCAGGGGACGGAGAGCAGGCGGGGGGAGGTGGGTCAAAAACACCGGATGAGAATATTTTCACTTTACAAAGTCTAAATTTGAGTTAGGATGACATGTTTGACTTTTGAATATTTCTCAACAAGCTTATTTTATGCTTTTCATTAGACTACTATTAGCTTAAAAACACTTTTCATTTCTCCTTTAAATGAAATGCAACAAATTCAAAGAAAGTTTCTTCCATTTATGTTTTAAATATATTTCTTTGTTTCATTTTAGATAAATACAGTATTGATGAAAAAAAAAAAACATGTTTTCTACCGTATCTAATGCAGTAGTAATTTATTGTGTCTGACTCATAATAAGCTGGTAGTTTGGTGAACATTTCAGTTCAGCTCCAGGCAAAATGAGCTAAAATACCAATTAAAATGAAACAAATGGAATGGAAGATGAGGGACTTGGCTTCACCTTTTGTGTCGTAGAGTTTGGCAGGTTTATGTGAACCATGTGAACCAACATCATGGCTGATAAAGACTCAAGGAGCTAAACTTCAACTTGGCAACAGCTGCAGAAACTGGAGAGTGGAGAGTTTAAATATAGAGCTTTAAAAAACACAACTGGTGCTGCTCCTCCGCCTCGACACTTTATTACACATGTAACATTCACACCCTGCTCTCATACTTATCATTTTAATTAAGTTACAAATTGAGCAGTCTGGAAGAAGAAAATGAAAATGCAGTTTGGTTTATTCATTTTAAATTTTATTTATGACTCAAAAAAGGCAGCTTGACTTTGAAATGAAAAAGCATTCCTGCTAAACCATTTTAGTTTTCATTTCGTCTCATAATCGCTTACATACTCTCAGTCATGCTGTCCTCTCATTTACACTTGGGACAAATAGCCTCTTCAACTTTCAGTTTGTTTGGAACAAGTTCAATGTAGAAAGACAAACAATTAATCTAAAAAACTTTCCACAGATGCAGATGAGGCCATTTATTCTGTCATTAACTATAAGAATAATGTGAAACGGTTTATAAAGCTCTGAGATTAGTTGTTTTCTCTCTTGTGTCATTTATTGAAAATTTCATGCAGTAAAATTAAACAGACCAGTCTGTGTGTGAAGTGGCTTAGATAAAATAATCTTTTGCGGTGTTTGAGCGCCATGTAGTGGCCATAAATTGTTACTACAAACCCAAACATGGAAAAAAATGAAAAAAAATTATTAGTACATCTAATAATAAAAATAAAATAAAAAATAAATAAACAAAAACTACAGTCTTTTAATTAACCCAGTAACTATTAGATAACGAAAAATAATCTTAACACTTGCATCAAAAAATCTTTTCCCCAAACCATGATGTCCTTATGAGAAACCCCCTTTCTTCTTCTTCTAAGTGGATTCTTTTTTGGCGGTTGGCAAACAACTGAAAGGTGCATTACCGCCACCTACTGGTTTTCATTCAACCTTTATTTAGTCAGGTAAATCTTTTGAACCTCATGGGCACCAGAGTGTGTACAGCTAGTGGAAGCAGAACATTTTATTGATATTGGAAGAAACAGTACCATATTTATTATTTTTATTTTTTATTTTTTTAGGTAGAATATGGGGACGGCGGCCATGGGCTGCACACTCATGCTCAGTAGGTGGCGCTATGCACCTGAACGTTGTTTGCAATCCGCCAATAAACTAAGAGAAGAAGAAGAAGAACCTCATGGGCTCATTTTCATCCAGAGCGGGAAACAAACACACTGCGGCTGCTGTGACACATGTAAGTTTTAACGATTTAATGCAGTCTTTGGTTTTATATTTATTAGAGTTTTAGTTTTGTCATGGTCCACACTGTCCGTGATTTCTTCTACGCATTTTGAAGTTGTCGAAAATGTCCACAGAGAGTTTTCTCCTAAGCTACGCTATTAGCTTAGCTACTTTAGGTAGCTAGCTAGCTAACGTAGATAGTAGTACCCTACGTTGTTATTCCTATTTTAATTTTAAAATGTATGTTTTTCCTGTATATACATGCATACACTAACGGGTGCTGAATTTTTCTCCTTCGGTTTTGCATTCGTTTATGTAATTTATTGTTATATCTTCTGTGATATATCTTACACAGATATGGCTAATGGAAGGGACATACGTGTCCGAATTGACAAACCGATTTCATACGGCAATAGCAGCAACATTACGGGACAGCCAACAACAGTCAAATCAAGAAGAGAGTCTTGTGGAAAGGCAAGTTAATGTTTTCGTACAGACTTTGAATAACTGTTAAGTAAAAAGTCATGTGTACTTTTTTCAAAGTTAACTAACACTACAGTACTTTGGATTGTGCAAGAATGATAGGGTGAACAGATTATTCTAAATAAATATGTGTATATTTTTAAAGTTATGTATATGTATTACATACATTACATTATATATGTATATATAAATATCTATGTATATATAAATACATTAACAGCATAAAATTTTAAAATGTTACAAAGATGACATGAAGACACAAACACAGCTTTGCATTTTTAATATGTTAAACGTCACGATGTCACTTTATTGTGTTATCATTAATTTTTCCTAAGATAAATTAATTAAAAATAATCTAATAGTAATGTAATATAGTAGTTAGTAGAGTACAAAAACTGTTTTGGGGTAAACTAAGTTAGTAGTATTTCTTATGAATGGCAGGGAACGGTCTTCCATGAGGAATCAGAGGAATGACCAGGAAATTGCAGTGGTACTTCAAGTTGGGATATATGTTAAAATTATTTTGTAATTTCATTTAAAAATTAACTTACTATCAAAGTAAATATCCATCCATCCATCCATTTTCTTCCGCTTATCCGGGGTCGGGTCGCGGGGGTAGCAGCCTAAGTAGGGAGGCCCAGACTTCCCTCTCCCCAGCCACTTGGAGCAGCTCCTCTGGGGGAATCCCAAGGCGTTCCCAGGCCAGCCGAGAAACATAGTCCCTCCAGCGTGTCCTGGGTCTTCCTCTGGGTCTCCTCCCGGTGGGACATGCCCGGAACACCTCACCAGGGAGGCGTCCAGGAGGCATCCTAACCAGATGCCCGAGCCACCTCAACTGGCTCCTCTCGATGTGGAGAAGCAGCGGCTCTACTCCGAGTCCCTCCCGGATGACTGAGCTTCTCACCCTATCTCTAAGGGAGAGTCCAGCCACCCTGCGGAGAAAACTCATTTCAGCCGCTTGTATCCGAGATCTTGTTCTTTCGGTCACAACCCAAAGCTCATGACCATAGATGAGGGTGGGAACGTAGATCGATCGGTAAATTGAGAGCTTTGCCTTTTGACTCAGCTCTCTCTTCACCACGACAGACCGGTACAGCGCCCGCTTCACTGCGGACGCTGCACCTATCCGCCTATCGATCTCACGCTCCAGTTTTCCCTCATTCGTGAACAAGATCCCGAGATACTTGAACTCCTCCACTTGGGTAAGGACCTCCTCCCCGACCCGGAGAGGGCACGCTACCCTTTTCCAAAGTAAATATTAAAATTGAAATATTGAACAATTTTAAATAGGTACTTAGAAAGCAACTGCATTGTCTGCCAAAATGTACAGCATATTCCTGTTTGGTAATGTGAAATTAGTGTATTCAAGTTACCTCCTGTAATTATTTTTTTAAATTATGTATTTATTTAGTTATTTATTTTTGTATGTGTGTATTTGTATGTTGTCTAGGCTGAGGATGTTCAGAAGAAACCCCCGCCCCAGAGGCTCAAGCCAAAGACCCATGATGAGAATGGCGACTTTTAGAGTTGGTCTCCTCTTACAACCAGGCATGGTGACTTTTCATCCTCAGAAAGGTTTGTAATGTTTGGTGGAAAACATTTAGAAGTCATTGATGTGAAGACCACATGAAAGGTTAATTCTCCCAGTAATATCATGTTTTACAGCCGAGGCAATGAGAAAGATGAGGGTGCCTCTGTCCTTCACTGCGGAGGAATTCTGTGAAGCCTTACGACGCGAATTTCCAATGATTGGAACGACTGATTTCAGTTTGGCCAGGGTTGACGGACAAAGGAGAATTCACGTCCTACGTGTCTCTCCAATGACACCATCTCTGATCAAGTCGAGCAATGAGCTGAACAGATCAGCGTTATATATTCTCCCAAAGGTAATGTTGTCAGGCTCCCTTAAAGGGATCGACTATTCATTATAACATTAGACTTTATTTGATTCACATGTATTTAAAGGGTAATCTGAATGTTAATCTTGGGCAATATCTGACAATTTAAATTAAACCAGAGACCTAATGTTGTAAAAACATTTGTATCCTTTCAATAGTAATGGTTGTCATACTCCGTATTTTTTATGCCTTAGTTTACACAGTGTTGTAGTGTTTTCCCTGTGTTCTATGCTCAGCTGCCCCGCCTACACACACCTGCTTCCCCTTGTGTTTCTCCCAGGTGTTCGTTGTTTGTAATCTTGAACTAATCTAGGTCTTGTACTCCTGACAGGAAAATCTTGGAAATCAGGGAGGTAATCAGCTGGAAGAGCACAGGGTAACGACGTGGTTAAGTTGCAGCCACTATGTGCCATATATGTTAATTAGCTAAAAGTTATAGTGATTTTAACCTGGTTACCACAACAGCACGTATGTCAAGGACAGAAAGCCAGATGTGGCAGTGGAAGCATTGAAAGCAATTTTAAGATAAAAAGTAATGAACAACAATAAATAAAAAATCACAAAGAAAAAATATGAAACGATTATTGAAATTAATGGTCGACTATGTCAATAACCGATTATTCGTCTACTAATCGTGTCAGTCGTAGTTGCGAATTAGTTTTCATGTTAAAATAAACGGGAATGCTATCCATGCACAGTTGACTTTGGTAAATAATCAATATTGATGTACTACTACTACTATTAGTACTTCAAATGTGCTAGCTTAATTTATATTGTAGAAATTTATGAAATTTGCAACAAAGTTAAA
>JBBPBX010070747.1:0-12322 GCA_038048925.1 Garcialebias charrua | reverse complement strand
TTGCAGCATAAGTAGATGGCATTTCTTCTGCTGATCCTGGAGGCACTGTAAAGCCTAACAGTACATCTTAATAATGTAAATAAGTTAAAATAACTTAAACTTAAAAAAATGTTGTGGTCACTCATTTCCATCAATTAAACGAACTCAGAAATACATTTTTGATGTAATAACTCAATTGTTTTAAGTGCAGGAAAAGTTTTGTGGTATTTTAAGTAATACTAAATAATTAAAGTTTGTTCCATCGACTCATTTAAGTTAAGTTGCTGACACTTATGTTGACTGATGATGTAGCTTAGTGTGTTTGTGTATTACAGTTAGAAAAATTAAGTAGAGTTATTCATTTTGTGATGTAGTTTGTGTATTACAGTTAGAAAAATTAAGTAGAATTATTCATTTTGTGATGTAGTTTGTGTATTACAGTTAGAAAAATTAAATAGAATTATTTATTTTGTGATGTAGTTTGTGTATTACAGTTAGAAAAATTAAGTAGAATTATTCATTTTCTAGACTTGTCCGTCGTTTGAGAGTCCAATTCTAGACGTCGCCCCGACGTGCAAACAAGGTCTGACCGCATTTACGTCGTATGAACGTCAGTTTTGGACGTTATCTGGACCATGTTCACAGAGTTAAAACTTTTAGGACTATAAATTTGCAGTTAGACAATTGATTTATTAAGAAAGTTGTTTTTTAATAACATTTTAATGCATTTCCTCAATTCTTTTTTTCTTTTTTACAAATTATATATACTATATATTATTTATTTGAAGAATATAATTATTGTTGTTGTTTGTTGTTGTTGTTGTTATTCATTCATTCAACCTTTATTTAGGCAGGTTATATCTCATTCGATCGACTCATTTACAAGAAACCTCATTTATTCCACGACGTCGCGGTCACACATTCATTTCAGTAGGTGGCAGTACTTGTGTTTTTTGCTTTCTGTCATAAAAAAAAACAAGAAGAAGAACTTCGGAACTCGAGCGTTATGATTGGATTGGCGGAGGTAGCACGTGATCATTCCAACCAGTCAACACCTCTCTTGTTGAACCGCGCCGCTGGCTTGAATCTCAAAACCAACCAACCGTTGTTTTCTCTCTGTGCTCCTGTGCTGCGGTGATTTCTATCGGAGCGAACTGTGTTCAGTTCATTTGTCACGGAACTCCTGCCCTAAACTTGCTGCAATCCATTCAGAAGTTGAAGGTAATTGGTTCTGTTTCGTAGCTTTGTTCTCTTGAATTCTGTGGTTTCACGTACGTAGCTAACGATGTAGCTAACGTAAGCTAACTTGTGTCTACGTCTGCGCGGCAGACGATGTAAAAGAAAATCGAACAGTACAGTTTAGAAAATAAGTTATTCTATCCAAGTAAGCCGTATGCTACGAGTTTTTTTTTGTTTTTGTTTCTTTGTTTTGCTTTGAGACTATCGAGGCCTGCACGCCTTGCGAGGCCTGCATGCGTCCCCATTAACACGCATGTGCTGAGCTCAGCTTGTTTTTGAAGCCGGCTGGAAGGTGAAACGTTTCAGCATTAAAAAATAGAAAAAAAACTGTCCAGATGACCTGAACTCAGGCCAAAGCTTTTCAGTTGCAAATGAATTGAGTAAATATGAAATAAAAAAGCTTTAAAATGTCTCCTATCTCTAATTTTACTTTGACTAGGCAAAATGAGATAAGTCTTAACTACATCCTGACTAATATCTCTGTGAACATGTCACTCCAGTTGTGTTTATAAACCTTTTTTTTTCTTCTTCTTCCTGTCAGGTGTGTGGTGTTAATCTGGACTTGGAATTTGGTGTCCTATGTATGTTTTGTGACCCCATCCTCCCCCGAGAAACAAAGCGTGCACTTTCAAGACACGATCCCTGATGGAGCATTCACATGACAAACACATCAGTGTTGTCAACTGTTCAGGATCCTCATGATGAAAACATGAGGATCTGACTCGATCTGGACTTTCAGGAGAAACATCAACCGTCCTGGATCATCAGCACACTTCTTCTGAAGTTAGTTTATTTATAATCTCATGTAATCTCATTTCAGATTAAGCTTGATCAGGTTATGTGACCGAACGTGGCGCGCGCGGTCTTATCAAAATGAATCATGTTTATGAGTTAGTTTGATGAGGACAAACGACCACTGTCCCAAATCTTTAATGTTTGGTGTCAAAATGTCTCATTGTGATGAAACCCACTAATTATATTGCACCAATTAAACTCCAAACATGTGTGGAACCTGTGTGCGTGTCTTTTAGGACATGGCAAACGGAGGGGACCAGTTCAACCTTGCAGAGCGCTCGGACTCGGAGTGCGCGGACCCCCAAAAGAGTCCACCAAGGACAGTCCTCTGAAGGCGTCCAGCCAGCAGGTAGCAAATGTGTAAATAATCATTTATTTGACTTTTCACCAGAAACTTCTCATCCAACTTCCCCTTCAGAATGTAAAGTAAAGACTGAATCAAATTACAAACTGTTTGTTGTACAGGGGGTGGATCGAGGACATCAAAGTTGTCCTGCATGACAAGGACCTCTGGGGCAAATTCGACCATGTGGGAACTGAAATGATCATCACCAGCGCTGGAAGGTGAAAAGGAAATGTTTTTCATCAATACATGTGATCAGTTACTGAATGGACGAAAAGAAAAGAAAAAATCTCCCCAGTCTGCGCGTGCATGCAGGCCTCGGAGCAGAGGCTTTTGTGTGGCCTACTTTTTATATATATATTAATATATATATATATATATATATATATATAATATATATATATATATATATATATATATATATTATATATATATATATATATTAAAGGTTCAGTATGTAATTTCTGGAACACGCTGGAACTTAGGAAAATTTTGAACAGAGACACGTTTCTGGTCCCTCCCCCTCAGAGCTAGCCTGGCCCTCGCCTTCCTGCACAGCTCCGCTCAATTCTCATTTCCCTTCACTGCACAGTCTGGGACTTCTCTCATAGACAACGATTTCTCCGGTAGATTTTTGACCGGACCAATCAGAGAACAGAAGGGGCGGTGTTTTGGACCCTAACCCACGCCCCCACCTGTCCCAGCGCGCAGAGCCCTATAAAAGGGCTCTGCCAGCGCGCAGTCAGCGAGCAGCGGCATGTTCTCATTCAAAGCGATGCAAAGCGATGCAGGACTGTTTTATATGTGACACAAATTTATTAATTTCCCCTTCTTAATCCCTTATCTGGAGTTTTCTTTTGTTTTTTGGGCCAAAAGTCAAGTGATCGCTCGCTCCCTCCTCCTCCTTCTCTCCCTCCGCTGAAATGAACAAGGAAATGGCTGAGGTTGTCACGAGAATTAAACTCGGGTTTTACGTTGCTGCCCGAGTCCCAGGCCAGCAGATTTTCTGGTCTTCTGGTGAGCTGGACCAGCGATCCATGGTTTTATTTTATTTTATTAAAACGTTTTAATAACATATAAACACAGAATTTGCAGCGCGGCAGCCGGCAGCGAGAGAAAAGCTGCAGGAGGCGGAGCAGTTGTCAAGTTCACCAGAGCACGGGGAGCAGCCATACATGGCTCTGAGGGGAGGGAGCAGAATGCTTTTCCTGTTCAAAATATCCAATGGTTTTGTTCCTCAGCAGAGGCCAACGCCTCCAGCAAGAATCGTTTTAAAATGGAGAAAGTCCAGACCCTAGTATGAAGCGAAGTGAAGGACAAGGGTCTGGTTTTAACCAGGCTACCTCAGAGCCATTTATGGCTCTGAAGCTTGCTCTTGCCCTAGCTCTGCTGAAATTCAAATTCAAGCTCTGTTTTTATTGGCTGGTTAACGGCGGATCACTGTAGCTTTTTAGAAATGCTTTTAGAGAAGCAAGGGGACAATATTTTTTTTCAGAGATTACTTTGTCTAAAATCAGTATGTCAGGAGGTAGTGACAGAGTGAAGAAATATGTTAAAAATATGTTGTTAGAAAAGTTACATACTGAACCTTTAATATATATAAAATATATACTGTATATATAATTTGTGGAGCATTGGTCCTAGAGGACATGTCACAGCTAATGCACATTTTTGCTTCATCTTAATTATTGATCAACCAACCACCTTGCTGTTGGAGAGATAACATTGTAATCAAGAAATGTGTGTTTTTGTTGTATTTTTTCCCCCAGTGTTTCAGCGTATTCAACTTCTTTATTGACCTCGGCGATCGCCTACACTGTGCACCCACCTCTTCAGCTGTGCCAAAGAGGATGGAGACCATGGAGGATTTTGTGAGAGAGGAGCACCTCGTGACTCCAAAACATTTGCTACCCTGGTAGGTTTTACAAGTCTGGAGGAAAGCCGAGCATAACGCAGTACTGTACAACCAAACACTTTGAAGTGTCAGTGAACTATATCATGGATTTATTCCAACAGGTTCTGCAGATTTCCAGAATTGGAGGAAAGCACACCAAGGACTTTGTCTACAAATTTCTTGATAGGTATGTATCAACACACGCTCACCCACCCACTAACCATCTGAACTAAATATTTTACTTGCAAGTTCAGTATTTAGTTTTGTAAACTAAATATTTAGCTATCAAATTAAATATTTAATTTAGAACGACGTGTATTAATAACATGGTTAAAATATGACTGGAAAAAAATGTTTTCTCTAAACTAAAATATTGCTGTTGATTTTTGTAACTTTGCTAATGGCACCTCATAGATATGAAAATGTTTGGCAACTCGAGTGCGTTTTGCAGCAATTTTTTAACTGATGTGCTCAAATTTGGCAGCACGACGTCTCAGTGGTTCCCCAACTTCAGATTGCGACCAAAGCACCATTACATCGAACATTACCCTCATCTCATAAGATGCTTTGGTCCTCTGGTGCATCTTTGGACAATGAGATTCGAGGGGAAACACAACGTTTTCAAGAAAATAATTTGTGATACACATAACTACAAAAATGTGTTGAAAACTTTGGCAGAGAGACACCAAGACATGATGGCATTCTATCTGTCTTCACCAAGGTTTTTTAAGCCACCAGTACAGACTCTGAATAATAATTTCAGTTGATTACCTCATGAAGCTCATTGAAAAAATGCCAAGCAGTTATCCAGGCAAAAGGCTAGCCAATACAAAAATCTAAAATAATAAAAAAAGGTTTAGAATTGCTTCAGATTTATTTAGTTTGTTTTCTGCATATTGTATATGCAGTTTTCATGCCTTAATAACAATTTTTCTCAATTGTCACATTTTCCTAAATATGCTTCATGTTCTCAGAACTTTACACACAAATGCAAAATCACACACACAGTGGGCAAAACACACCAATTCTTCAAAATTAAACTTTACATTTAAAACAATGTTATTTCTTGTCAAAGTTGTATTTTACTTTCAGAAGACACACATAAACCCACATATGACTTAAAAACCAGTTGAACACTGATGTTCTAAATGTAAAACAATGACTTCTTCTACATTCATGATAATGACTTAACCATTGTTTGTCCAGTGTTAGACTTACTACAGACATTCATGCATAAGTGTGCTGGAAAAATAATTCAGAATATTGGCCCTCATGCACGAAAATGTTCGTATTTTTATCCTAAATTCCTCTTACTTTTGTTCGTACGAAGTGTTCGTACGAACATGCCACGTCAGATCCAACAAAGTCTTCTATCGTCAGGAAATGTGTGTATATGAGCTGTGTAAATAATGATGAATCCCACCTGTTCTATTCACCTGCTCGTGCACGCGAGTGGTTATTTACATAATTCCCACCCCTCAAAACACCATATAAGGATATAGTTTCCTGCCACCGCGAGCAGGAAGTGTCCATTCATTCCGGCTTTTATGCGTCAGAAAACACACAAACGCGTTTGGCGAATTAAAATTGACTCGCCTTTGATCATATAGTGTCAGCCCCGGATCTGAGCGCAGACCCACACAGAATACAGATGACATCAGTGAGCGCCCACAGTCAACAGGCAGTTTATATTAAAAATGACATGAAACAGCTGTATAAGCTGGTTTCGCTTTTTTCTCCCCTGTCTCTGCAGCGGCGCTGTGTGTGTGTGTGTGTGTCGACAGTGGCACGGGGTGGGGGGGCCGTGCCGACAGTTGCGCGTGGCGTGGTTGCGCGGGCGCGTTGCGTGGCACACGGTGGTCGACATGAGTTGCGCGGGGTGGGGGCGCGTGGCGTGGTTGCGCGGGCGCGTTGCGTGGCACACGGTGGTCGACATGAGTTGCGCGGGGTGGGGGCGCGTGGCGTGGTTGCGCGGGCGCGTTGCGTGGCACACGGTGGTCGACATGAGTTGCGCGGGGTGGGGGCGCGTGGCGTGGTTGCGCGGGCGCGTTGCGTGGCACACGGTGGTCGACATGAGTTGCGCGGGGTGGGGGCGCGTGGCGTGGTTGCGCGGGCGCGTTGCGTGGCACACGGTGGTCGACATGAGTGGCGCGGGGGGTCACGCGCGGGTGGCGCAAGGTGGTGGACGTGGGGGGGGTGTTGAAGCCGCTTTAATTAAACCAATATGTGTGGTTGCATTTAATTGTTTTTAAACTCAAAATATTTTCTAAATAACGAAATATAAAGTTATTAGTGGAGAAAAGGCCGTCTGGATGACAGCAGACTGACTCCTCGTAAAATATACGACAGGTCTGGACCACACGTAAATTTTGTTCGTATCTGAAAAAAATCCTAGGATACGAAAACATTGTTGGATGCCACAAATGATCCTAAATCACTCGTACGCACAGTTTAAGAACAAATCTGTGCGTAAGAACGGTTCGTGCATGAGGGCCATTGTTTTTATACTCTACACACAAATGTACAATAACAAATATATTAGATTTTTTTTCCACAAAACGATGTACACAGTGTACATCCTCAACCAAGCTCATTTAGTTGTGAAACATGACCAGTGGGGTCAAAGGGTCATGTCAGGGATCGTCGGTCGTTCATGCTACAACAATATTCTAAAATATTTTTACAGCACACGCATGTTCTGTCTGTAGTAAGTGTAACACTGAACAAAAAAAGGTTAGCCATGATGAGTGTAGAAAAAGCCACTGTTTTACATTGAGCTCATCAGTGTTCAACTGAAATGTCTTTTTCATCTGATGGTTTGTGCGTGTCATCTGAAGGCAAATACGATTTTGAGAAGAAATAGCATTGTTTTGGATGTAAAGTTTCATTTTGCAGAACTGATGAGTTTTCCCACTGTGTGTGGTTTTTCAATTAGTGTACAGTTCTGAGAACATGACGCATGCTTTCAGAAATTGTGTATAAACAACAGAGAAAATTTTTAATATTCTTTTGATTTGCATTTACAAAAATCTAGATGTGATGTAATAATGCTTCCCCCCCCCCCATTCTTATCGTAACTAGCCATTAGGCAAAAATTTGTTGAGTGTAATTAATCATGTATTATATTTTCAGGATGAGTTGGAGGCAGTGCCGGAGGGAGCGGTGGCGTTACTGGCAGTGGTCGATGAGGAGGAGAGGCCTTCTGGAGTTCCTTTTGAAACCCACCATGTCTCGATCATCCTTGAAGATCAGGTTGTAATGTCTCTCAGATCATGGGCTGATTCACTGGTGGTTTTGTTTGGACTGATCTACGCTCTTAATTTGAGCTACCCTGCAAAGCTAAGTGGCTTTTTTGAGTTCATTCAGGTTGTCCTCATAGATCTTGATGATGGTAGGAAGCGGCTCAAACCCACACTGCACAAAAACCATAGATATACGGGAGTATCAGATGTGGTATATCTCCGCATCCTTCACATATACGGACAATTTCCGGGAATTTCCGTATCGCATCCTCGGAAAATCCAGTTTCGGATATTCCCGGATGCGAACAGATCCGAACTTTATTGATCCTTAAAAAATCACAAAATCCGGATACTTCATCTGCTGCAGATCCGGAAATATGTGGCTCTGTTATCCCTCAGGATTACTGCTTACATCTCTTCGGATACTTGCCGCATATATGACGTATGATTGTTTATATTTACGTATACGTGACAGATGTCAGTCGGATATTTATGGATTTTTATCTGTGAAGTATCTGTGAAGTATGCGATTTCTCAGAGATCCAGCAGATCTTTGACGTATCACGTTGAAGATGTCAGTCGTATATTTATGGATTTTTATCTGTGAAGTATCTGTGAAGTATGCGATTTCTCAGAGATCCAGCAGATCTTTGACGTATCACGTTGAAGATGTCAGTCGTATATTTATGGATTTTTATCTGTGAAGTATCTGTGAAGTATGCGATTTCTCAGAGATCCAGCAGATCTTTGACGTATCACGTTTAAGATGTCAGTCGTATATTTATGGATTTTTATCTGTGAAGTATCTGTGAAGTATGCGATTTCTCAGAGATCCAGCAGATCTTTGACGTATCACGTTGAAGATGTCAGTCGTATATTTATGGATTTTTATCTGTGAAGTATCTGTGAAGTATGCGATTTCTCAGAGATCCAGCAGATCTTTGACGTATCACGTTTAAGATGTCAGTCGTATATTTATGGATTTTTATCTGTGAAGTATCTGTGAAGTATGCGATTTCTCAGAGATCCAGCAGATCTTTGACGTATCACGATGAAGATGTCAGTCGGATATTTGACGTATCACGATGAAGATGTCAGTCGGATATTTATGGATTTTTATCTGTGAAGTATGCGATTTCTCAGAGATCCAGCAGATCTTTGACGTATCACGTTGAAGATGTCAGTCGTATATTTACGGATTTTTATCTGTGAAGTACCTGGAAATATGCGATCCCTCAAGAGTTCCAGCAGATCTTTGGCGTATCACGTCGTTGCAGATGTCAGTCGGATATTTAAGGATTTTTCATTTATGCAAATTCATGCATATTTGGGAATATGATATACTCTGCCTGAAAATACAGGTTTTGCATGTAGGTAGACCATGTAAAACACCAATGGTTACCGGTAGTTGTTTTTTTTTACCCTAACCCTCCATTTATTTTTAATATGTGAAGCACTTTATATAACTACATTTGTTTTAAATCTGCAATACAAATAGTTGGCTTCTAACATCTTTACATTTTAACATCACCCAGTTTTCTACATCAACATTAGTCTTTAATTTAGATTTATGTACCAACATCATGATGTACAAATCACAAGCTGGACCAAAAGCAGTCTAGTAAATACACAGTGGTTTGTATCTTCAAAACTACTACGGTAATGCAAACATCAGACATAAAACTGACCATGACTTTAAATTTATTTTTTTTATTAACACCCCCCCCACACACACACACACACAAAGAGGAGAAGAAGAGGAGATATATGGATGCAGTTAGAGAGGACATGAAGGTAGTTGGAGTGAGGACAGAGGATGCAGAGGACAGAGTGAGGTGGAGGAGGAGGACTCGCTGTGGTGACCCCTGAAAAGGGAAAAGCCAGAAGAAGAAGGTGCTCAAGGCAGCCTGGGTTGCATTTCAGAGGCGCTCCTCTCTCGCAAAATCCTCCATCCTCTTAACTTTGTAGGCAATCGTGGAGCTCAGTAAAGAAGGTATTTGTCAACATATTTGACTCCTTTTTAACTGACAGAAAAGTCTAATGTTCATGTAATAACAGTGTCCATGAGGTTAAGACTTGTACTCGAAGAACAAGGGAAACAGCGTGTGTTGGGGTAACCTAGGTTTGACACCCTGATGCATGCTCAATAATCCAGGTAGAAAAATCTAAAAAAGCTAAGTCTGGTCCTCTGGACATTAAAAAAAAAAACCTGTAGAAACGTTTCGTCTTTCGTCCGAAAGACTTCCTCAGTCTGAGAAGCTGTATTCAGCTCAGTCTTATAAATAGCACCCTCTTACAGTGGATCAACCAGTTGGCTGATGACAGCCTGAAACCAGCTGCTCACATGATCAAGGAGGACCATCAGCCTGACGATGGATCGTTAACACCCTGATGGTTGTTTGCTATTCACAGAGGGCTGAGTGATACTGGCAATAACAGCATTGTATAATGTTTTGCTAGTTTTTTGATACTTTGTTAAAAAAAAAAAAAAATAGAAAAAAAAATATATATATATTTTGTTTTTTTCTCTCTTTTTGTTTTCTATTGTTTATTGTTTGTTTGTTTATTGTTTAATGAAATTCTATCACTGCTGTTCATTGTTCTTTAGTTTTAGCAGGTCGCTTTCGTAAATGAGCCCATGAGGTTCAAAAGATTTACCTGACTAAATAAAGGTTGAATGAATGAATTGTAAGAGGGGGACAGTTGAACCCGGAGGCCTCCACCTCTGTTTAATGATGGACGGTTTCTTTTCACAAAGATGGCCTCCTTTACTCCTCTCTCAAACCATTGTTCCTCTCTATCAAGGATGTGAACATCTTCATCCCTGAAAGAGTGGCCGCTGGCCTGGAGATGAGTGTAGACTGCAGAGTCCTGACCTGATGATGTTGATCTTCTGTGCTGGACCATCCTTTTGGCCAGTGGCTGTTTAGTTTCCCCGATATAAGACTGATCACCCTCCTGACACTGAACAGCATACACAATATTACTCTGTTTGTGCCAGGGGACTGGATCTTTGGGATGAACCAGTCTTTGCCGTAATGTATTTTGGGGTTTAAAAGCCACTGGGAGGGGGGTATACAAGCCACCCAGTGGCTTTTAAACCCCAAAATACATTACGGCAAAGACTGGTTCATCCCAAAGATCCAGTCCCCCGGCACAAACAGAGTAATATTGTGTATGCTGTTCAGTGTCAGGAGGGCTGTGATCAGTCTTACATTGGGGAAACTAAACAGCCACTGGCCAAAAGGATGGCCCAGCACAGAAGATCAACATCATCAGGTCAGGACTCTGCAGTCTACACTCATCTCCAGGCCAGCGGTCACTCTTTCAGGGATGAAGATGTTCACATCCTTGATAGAGAGGAACGATGGTTTGAGAGAGGAGTAAAGGAGGCCATCTTTGTGAAAAGAAACCGTCCATCATTAAACAGAGGTGGAGGCCTCCGGGTTCAACTGTCCCCCACTTACAATGCTGTTATTGCTAGTATCACTCAGCCCTCTGTGAATAGCAAACAACCATCAGGGTGTTAACGATCCATCGTCAGGCTGATGGTCCTCCTTGATCATGTGAGCAGCTGGTTTCGGCTGTCATCAGCCAACTGGTTGATCCACTGTGGGAGGGTGCTATTTATAAGACTGAGCTGAATACAGCAGCTCAGACTGAGGAAGTCTTTCGGACGAAAGACGAAACGTTTCTACAGTTTTTTTTTTGCTTTGTTTTTTGTATGTCCAGAGGACCAGACTTAGCTTTTTCAGACTAGGTTTGACACGTTTGGCTTGGGTTTGGATCACTTTGGTTCCTTGGGATGCCCCCCTCCCGGTCTGGCGCATAACGAAGCCACTTCTTGACAGTTCCGCTGTAGTCCTTGTCAGTTAGCTTTGGGTCAAACTGCCGAGCAGCAGCTGAAAGACACAAAAATAAGAGTGAGGAAGATGGTGTATATTTGATAAAATTGTATACCCCCTCCCCTCTTTTTTTTTTTTTTTGAGAGGTGCGCCATGTTCTGCTTTTGGTGTGTGCACAAACTGTGCACAAACTGTCCCACAAATTAGTATAATTCTTGATCTGAAGTCAGGGGCCACACAAAATCGTTTCAGGGGCCACAAATGGCCCTCGGGCCACACTTTGGACATCCCTGATATACAGTATTTGAAAAATTTCAAAACATTTCATTAATAGCAGATGTTCTGTGGCACATTTTGAACGTTTAGATAAGAATTTGTGCTCAAGTACCTAGAGAGCTTAACATATATTTCCTTGAGGAAAAATGAGCCAGACCACATTGAAATGGTCTACATTTAATAAATGAATGCAGTTCAGTCTATCAAATAAATTACCATCTTTTGACGAACTGATTCTTCCATCAGTAATGACTCCACCCCATGAAGTCTTGTTCACTGGTGACTGGCAGCTGGACAGGGAATGTATAAGTTGCGGTGGCTGGTCCCCGGATACCACCTTGTCATGTTGCCCTCTCTCAACTTGTTCTTGATGAACTGCACATCTCTGGACAGATCCTTCACCACCACAAGTACTTCAGTGAGCACTGAAGTCATCTTGTGGATGGCAAGGTCTTTAGAAGAAAAGTTAAAATCATTAAATGAGAAACAAAAATAACCTGCTAATGACACAGTGAGGAATGTCCAACAGACTTGCCTTTCAAAAGCTGCTCTTCATTGCTGTCATCTGTGTGGTTCCATCTGTAAAACACAAACGTTCATACAACTTCATCTTTGCATACATTTTGAAAGGTTGGAGCATGTGTGTGCATAATTGATGTTGATTTTATTTTGGTTAGAAATTCATTCATTCATTCATTCAACCTTTATT
>JBBPBX010070746.1:0-11308 GCA_038048925.1 Garcialebias charrua | reverse complement strand
TATTGTTAGCCTCACCGAGGTCCTCCTGTGTCACGTTAACCACTTGACCTCTGTTTGACGGCAAATCCTTTGAGGACAGGATTTCATGTGTGTGCGCTGCTTTCAGATGGTGTACAAACAGTGTATTTCTAAAACCTTGTTCCCATCCTGCTCTAGAGAGCAGCACACACAGGGATAAGTCATAATACCACTGGTGCACAAATCACTTGGGTATTTAATTGTGGTCATCATCACAATAAACCGCCATGTGCAGCTTAAGAGGAACTACAGGCTGTGCAGACAGGCTTACACGAAAACTGGGCTATTTCTAAATTAGTGTCCTTCTTAATGTAATTGCTTTCTTTTCTAAACATGGAAAGTGTCCTTTTCATCACACTGTGCACTTTCCAGGGATTTCCATGAAGTGCACAGGTGAATTGTGTGTGCCAGTGTGTTTGTGACTGCTGTGCTACATTTTGCACATCAAATCAAATAGACGTTCAGAATGCAACATTCCTATACTTGTTTGCATGGCAGAAACCTGGCACGTCAGCGACTTAACTGGTCGTCACAGATTTAGAGAGACTGCAAAAGCCTTCAAACAGTAGTTTTCTATCATATGCAGTTCATGCATGAGCAGAGAGGGGAAAATGAAATGTGAAATTATAAAACGTGAATTTGTCACAGGCATTATAGGAGTTAACAGAGTGTGAAAATTAGTCATGTTCTCACATGTGCAACTTGGCTGTGGGTTGTGTGTGTTAGAAGGAAACGTCAGTACAGTTGATGCTCACAGCAAGGAAGTATGTGTTTGTGATACAGTATTAAGAATGATTTGCAAACTGCATGCAGTATATTGGTGTATGTTAGAATATAATAATAAATATATAAGTTGCAAAGAAGCTCGGCTCAGTTTTAGTCTCATTTCATTCCGTGCATGTCCCTTTAACCTTGAGGGGGAGCTCTGTTATATGAAGTTGTGCTTATGTTTGTACTTGTTATGGCATGGTGCAGTGATGGATGGTACTTAAGGTGGGATTCAGCACAGCTCAGTGAGTAAGTGACATTGGAGTGTGTTCAGGTCAGGAAAAATTGTTGAAAGAGCCTCGCTGGAAGCGCTGCACATGAGATTTAACTGCTCACTTTCCAAGTGCATTAAGATTTTTCTTTCAAAATTAATGCAACATGTGACAACCTTTTGTTAAACCAAAGTTCACAATAACTGAAATGAAAATTTTAAGTCCAACACACAATATTTAAAGTTGTATAATTAAATATACAGTACAGGTCATAAAATTAGAATATCATGAAAAAGTGGATTTATTTTAGTAATTCCATTCAAAAAGTGAAACTTGTATATTATAATAATTCATTACACACACTGACATATTTCAAATGTTTATTTCTTTTAATGTTGATGGTTATAACTGACAACTAACGAAAACCTAAAGTTCATTATCTCAGAAAAAAAATAGAATATTGTGAAAGGTTCAATATTAAAGACACTGCTTGCCACACTCAAATAAGCTAGTTAATTCAAAACACCTTCAAAGACCTTTAAAAGGTCTCAGTCTAGTTCTGTAGGCTACACCATCATGGGGAAAACTGCTGACTTGACAGTTGTCCAAAAGACGACCATTGAGACCTTGCACAAAGATGGCAAGCCAAATAAGGTCAATGCAAAAGAGGCTGGCTGTTCACAGAGCTCTGTGTCCGAGCACATTAATAGAGAGGATAAGGGAAAGAAACAATGTAGTAGAAAAATATATACAAGCAATAAGGATAACTGCACCCTGGAGAGGATTGTGAAACAAAACCCATTCCAAAATGTGGAGGAGATTCACAAATAGTGGACTGCAGCTGGAGTCAGTTCTTCAAGAACCACCACTCACCGATGTATGCAAGACATGGGTTTCAGCTGTTTCCTTTTTGTGTCAAGCCACTCTTGAACAAGAGACAGCATCAGAAGCATCTCGCCTGGGACTGCTGCTGAGTGGTCCAAAGTTATGTTTTCTGATGAAAGTAAATTTTGCCATTTTCTTTGAAAATCAAAGTCCCAGAGTCTGGAGGGAGAAAGGAGAGGTTCATAATTCATGCTGCTTGAGGTCCAGTGTCAAGTTTCCACAGTCAGTGATGGGTTGGGGTGCCATGCCATCTGATAGTGTTGTTCCACTGTTTTTTTCTGAGGTCCAAGGTCAACGCAGCCATCTACCAAGACGTTTTGGAGCATTTCATGCTTCCTGCTGCTGAACAACTTTATGGAAATGCAGATTTCATTTTCCAACAGGACTTTGCACCTGCACACAGAGCCAAAGTTACCAGTACCTGGTTTAAGGACCATGCTATCCCTGTTCTTAATTGGCCAGCGAACTCCCCTGACCCGCATAGAAAATCTATGGGGTATTGTGAAGAGGAAGATGTGATACACCAGACCCAACAATTCAGAAGAGCTGAAGGCCACTATCAGAGCAACCTGGGCCCTCATAAAACCTGAGCAGTGACACAGACTGATCAACTCCATGTCACGCCGCATTGCTGCAGTAATCCAGGCAAACTGAGCCCCAACTAAGTATTGCTCATACTTTTCATGTTCATACTTTTCAGTTTGCTAACTTTTCTAAAAATCCGTTTTTTTAATTGGTCTTAAGTAATATTCTAATTTGGTTTGGCTTAATGTAATTTCGTTTTTTCAAATGTAATAACGTTTTTTCAAATGCAATTCAGTTTTTTCAAATGTTGTTGTGTTTTTGTTGTTGTTGTTGTTGTGTTTTCCAAATGTAATTCTGTTTTATATTTTTATGTTGTCCATTTACACCTTGGGGCCACCGTACTTATCAGATATAACACATTCAGCTTGAAATCTGTCAAAATATGCATTCACCTTACAGCAAATATTTCTGCAGGTTTTAATCTCATTTTGTGTCCTTCTGCAGACTTTGCATAACGTCACACTTTTGTAGGTTTAATCTGCATTCTAAAGTTTCGTCTCATAATCCAAACCCAATAATGCTGCTAGACCACATAATTCATTCAAGTCGTAAAAGACTACTATCAACAAAAATTCTGTTTTGTAAGGTTTTATTTAGCTTGTGTTTGTAATATTTAATTTAAGTGACTGAACATCCCTCAAAGGCAAATTTAAGATCAGGATAACAGAAACCTGAAAACATTGGAAAATATGCATCTCTTAAGGCAGAAAAAAATGTGTAGCATATTTGTATAAGGATGAATTAATATGCTTTCCAAACTTTTACCAAGCAGCATTCATAACTTACTGATCATTCCATGTGACAAACAGTTAAGATCAATACGTTTTAACAACCAACCCACAGTGTATTTAAACAACCTTAATATGGCATGAGTGTTAGCGAAGCTAGGTTGGACTGGCTAAAATTGGAATTGAGCTAAATTTTGTTTTCATCCAAAAAATGTTTGACAAGTTTACAGAACTATAGAAAAAATTAGTTCATTGTCAAACTGAGAAACATGCAACATGCATGACTCATGCACATTCATAATTTTGCAAGTTTAAAGGTGCATACTTCTGTGTGCTTTATTGCATAGTCATCTTCATGATGTCATGATCTGCTATTTTGGTTTGAACCCACGTGCAGAAAAACAGAATGACTCACCAATGAAAAATAATGATTTATTTAACAAAACAAAACAAAATGCTGGCAGTGCAGCAGAGTCACTTACTGGAATGGACAGGAGCAGGAACAGATCACACACCGTGGAAGGATAAAGCCCGGATGCCCAAGGAGTGAAAACACAGAGTCTAAATACTGACACTAACGAGACATAGTGAGGAGCACCTGGAGTGATTAGAATTAGGATCAGCTGTGAATGATGACACAGACAACAGAGTTGCAAGAAAACAGACAGAACCGTGTCATAACCCCCCCCAATGGTGGCACCTGACACCCCCAAAGTTGGCCCCTACATAACCAGGGAGGGTGGGGGGAGGAGACAGGATGGAGGGCACAAGAAGATAGATCCCCAAAACAAGGCTGACAGGTAAGAGCCTGGAAGAAAAAAGAAATAGGGGAAATAACATCTATGCCCATGAGATCAGGCGGCCGGCCGGGGGTCGTCCATCAGACTGAGGCTGGTCGGGCGGCCGGGAGGCCGTCCAGAGCGGGTAGTCCTGGCAACTGTTGGGCCAAAGATGGTAGTGCTGACAGCTGCGGGACAGACCTGGGTTCGGCAACAGATGAGGAGACTGCAGCCGAGGAATCAGTCGAGGAGGAGTCGGTGTCTGCAGTCGAGGGATCAGCCGATGAGACTACAGCCGAGGAATCAGCCGATGAGACTGCAGGTGATGAGACCGCAGCCGGCGATGAGTCGGTGTCTGCAGCCGGCGATGAGTCGGTATCTGCAACCGGTGATGAGTCTGTGTCTGCAGCCAACAATGAGTTTTCAGCAGCCGACGATGAGGAGTCTGTAGCAGCCGACGATGAGGAGTCTGCAGCAGCCGACAATGAGGAGTCTGCAGCAGCCGACAATGAGGAGTCTGCAGCAGCCGAAAGGTCGTCGGTCTTTGCAGCCAAAGGGTCGTCGGTCTCTGCAGCCGAAGGCTCGTCGGTCTCTGCAGGCGTCGAGTCGGTCTCTGCTACAGGCGTTGATTCCGTCAATGCTGTAGGCGATGAGTCTGGCATGGGGTCTGCAGGTGGCGAAACCAGATGAGCCGGAGCGGGCGACGAGACCAGAGTCCCACGTCAACCTCTCCTTCTGTGGCGGTGAGAAGACAGAGCTGCAACAGGTGGAGGAGTCACAACTGCAGCAGGTGGTGGAATCAGCAGCTCTGCAGAGATGACATCATCAGGTGAGCAGGAGTGAGGAGAATTCGCCCGGACCTCATCACGGCTGGGCGGACCCAAATACTTCACTACTAGAGCTGCCTGCCAACGTTCCAGCTCCTCCAGCGACACCCTCTCTCCCTCCTCCAGAAAACGAAAGCTAGGCTGTTCTTCTGGTGGCGAGGTTCTCCCCTCCTTGCATTGGGCTCGAGGAAGAACAGCAGTTTGCCCCCTTCCCCCGTGATGATTGCTTGGGGCCGCCAGGTGATGAGCGAGGAGGAGATGGACAGCGGGGTGCAACGGCGAGACGAGGTGAAGAGGGATGGAGAGGCTGTGAGGCTGAGGATCTTGGCTTGAGAGCCAGACGGGTTCCCCAGAATGGATTATTTCTCTCCTTCCTCTCTCTGTCTGTCCGGGCAGCTCTGGACTCCTCCAGCTGACAGCCACCCCATCGGATGACGGGCTTCGCCTCCTCTCGCTCTCGCTTCTCCTTGTTCCGCTGGGCAGTTTTGTCTGCCTCACGAGTGAGCCGTGTAAAAATATCTATTCTTCTGCTGGGTTCTTTATGATCCGGGCTTTCTGTCATGATCTGCTATTTTGGTTTGAACCCATGTGCAAAAAAACAGAATGGCTCACGAATGAAAAATAAATAATGATTTATTTAACAAAACAAAATGCTGGCAGTGCAGCAGAGTCACTTACTGGAATGGACCGGAGCAGGAACGGATCACACACCGTGGAAGGATAAAGCCCGGATGCCCAAGGAGTGAAAACACAGAGTCTAAATACTGACATTAACGAGACAGTGAGGAGCACCTGGAGTGATTAGAATTAGGATCAGCTGTGAATGATGACACGGACAACAGAGGTGCAGGAAAACAGACAGAACTGTGTCACATGGTAACAGAAATAGAATCAAGGCAGCGGATTCGGCTGTTGTCAGTCCATACAATGGGCGTTATCATCTGTTATCATCCCCATATATAGCTGTGAAATTGTTCAATCTACCTCCTAGCATGTTTAAAAGAACGTTATCAGCGTTCTATCGCTGTGAGTAGGCAGCGTGTTTCCGTAAACACGGAAGTGTAGCGTTTTAGTTTTTTTCAGCTTATATAACCCTTTTCCTAAACCTAACCTTAAACCTGACCAGAGGACCAATCCTAAACCTAACCCCCTTACCCTTGTGCCTAAACCCAACCAAGACCCTAAACCTAACGCCAGAGGCTTTACTCTAAACTTTAACACTTAGCTAAAGATGGAGCCTGCTGTCATCGCTTGTAACGGTGACAACGTACCTTTAAACCTCCTAGGAGGTACAGGAGGGCCAATCTGACCGCTACGTGGTAGAGCTGCTGCCTCTCAGCGAGCAGGTCACCGATTTAAATCCCGGCCCGGGGGCCTTTCTGGGTGGAGTTTGCATGTTATCTCCGTGCATGCGTGGGTTTTCTCCGGGTGCTCCGGTTTCCTCCCACAGTCCAAAAACATGCATGTTAGGCTGATTGGTGACTCTAAATTGACCCTGGGTGTGAGTGAGACAGGCCCCTCTTGTAAATGAGTCCCCGTGGCTCAACAAGGCTAGCCTGTATAAATAAAGGTTGAATGAATTAATTAATTAATTTAGTCAGGTAAATCTCATTGAGCCTCGAGGGCTCATTTACAAAAGCGACCTGCTACAAACTAAAGAATGATGAACAGCAATGGTAGAATTTCCTTAAACAACAAACAACAGAAAAAAAAAACATAGGAGAGAAATAGAAAGTGAAATGCAAAGTATCAAAACTAGCAAAACACCACAAGGTAGATGTACAAAATCAAAAACAAGAACATATCTGCAATGGTTTTTGCCAGGATTCCAAAAGATTCTTAAAACCATTTAGGGAGGTCAGGGCCGAGAGCTTCAAATCTTTTTGTAAGATATTCCATGAAGCAGGAGCGGAGTAGGAGAAAGCCCTTTTTCCAAGTTCAGTCCTCACTGATGGAACACTGCAGGTAATCATGTCCTGAGAGCGCACACTGTAGCTGCACTCACGTAAAGACATGTAGGAGGAGATGTATGAGGGCAGCAGACCGAGAAGTGATTTAAAGATGAAAATGTACCAGTGGAAGAGTCTGCGTGAGGTTAATGATGTCCAGTTAACCAGTGAATACAGGGTGCAGTGGTGGGTATGATAATCACAGCCAGTTATGAATCTTAGAGCACCATGGTAGACAACATCCAACATCCGCAGGGTGCTTGTAGGAGCATTTGTGTAGAGAATGTCACCGTAATCAATGGAGGGGAGGAAAGTCACAGATACAAGGCGTTTCCTGACATTAGCTATGTTTACATGGGCAACATTTTGTGACCGGATTGAAATGTCCTCTGATTGCATAATTAGATAGTACTGCTTACATGGGCACAATCCGTTCAAGACGAACGTTTACATGCAGCAGGCTTTTATTCTGACCAGAAGAACAGACATGCGCAGAGTGGTACACTCCCCCTTTAAAAAAAACGAAGAGGAAGTTGCTTTCGTGAAAACCACAGAAGAAGAAGTTACTTCCAGGACAAAAGTAAACAGATGCGCAAAATTTGGACCCGGCCAGATTGTAATGACGGCGATGGAGTTGTTACTGCACTCCCTGATAGAGCTACAGGCAAGCAACGCATGCTTTTAGTCTTTTCTATTTGCAGTAAGAGAGCGCTGGGAAAGGAGGGGAGGGGTGCGCTGCCGCGCGCAGCGCACATGCGCAGCGCACATGCGCAGTCAGGACAGTTTTGCACGGTCCGATAAAAGGAACAGAATATGTGTTTACATGCGCACACATCGGGCTACGGATTGGCGTAAACCACCCGTTTCGAACGGATCGCAAATTAGGTCGGATCACGCCGAATACACAAAAAATAACCCGACGGGGGTGTTTACATGACACACTTTTGATCCGATCGGCCGTTTGATCCGATTACTTATGTCCATGTAAACATAGCTAGTCAGTGTTAGACATGATCTGTTTCTGAAAAAGAAACCCAGTTTAACTTTCAGTTTCTTCACTAGGTTTTCCACGTGGAGTTTAAAAGAGAGCTGTGAATCAACCAGGATACCCAAATATTTATAGGAATCAACAAACTCAATTGGGACACCATTTGAGGATAAAATCAGAGGAAGCACTGCTGGGACCGACTTCCTACTTAAAAAAAACATCCCTTTTGTTTTATCAGCATTTATAGGGGCCAAGATGGTGTAGAGGCAGGGCTGCCGACTTAGGACCCGAAGGACACAGGTTCAAACCCCGGCCCCAACCACTACAAACCTTGGGGTGTCTATGAGTGCATACCTATTTCCCCAGCTCCCCATGCGCTTTCTATGGCTGCTCACTGCACCACCTGGTGGTGGTTGGGTTAAATGCAGAGACGAATTTCATATTGTATGGGAAACATACACAGATGACAAAAATGTGACTTTAAATTTATTTTATTTTATTTAGTACAAGTTTGAGACGGAACAAATCTGACTGGATGATGTCAAAAGCGGATTGCAGAGACTGGAAAGCCTTAGCTACTGTTTTAGCTCGGCAGTAAACAACTGTGTCATCAGCATAGAAATGTAAGGATGCATCAGGGATGCTCTGACCTACATGAGCTATGTAAATTGTAAAGAGGGTTGGTCCTAAGACTGAGCCTTGTGGTACACCATCTTAACCGTTAAATAACTGGAAGAAGTACCATTGTGCTGAACACATTGCATCCGATTGGACAGATAATTAGAAAACCAACCAAATGGTGTGATCAGAGAACCTAATTTCTGAGAGCTTATGACACAATGTGTGTGTATGTATGTGGATGATAATAACTGATTAGGGCCGTTTTATGGTTGATAACATCCGAAGCGGGTGAACGAGGAGGAGCAGGGAAATTAATATTTCACAAAGAGATGCTTTGTAACATTAAGTACTTTTTAAAAAAAACTGTATCAGTGTAACATGTCAAGACTTGCCAACCTTTTTTAACAAGCAGGCAACACAATATAGTGTGAGTTTAATCTGTGTTGCTTTTCTGGCTTTGAGTGAAACCTGCAAGTGTGTCTGTGACATCATTTATCAGCTTCACTGATTCTGATAGGATTATAGTTTTTAAGTTTTAACCTTTTCATTAAGTACATATCCAGTACTAGTTATTTATCTATCTCCTATCACTAATATTTTAGTTGCAATCAATAAAAGGAAGCTGTGCTTTTTTGAAGGCAGTGCGGAGAAAATATGTCTGAAAGTCTTCATTCACACATGTTTTGAAGGCTACACACAGCTTTAATAACACCTTCACACAAGTGGTCATCTTCCTTCTCATTATGGAAACTGTCAGTGGATGTGAGAAACAGACAGTTCATTTAAACACAAAACTGGCAAGTTTTTGCCTCATATTCTTGAATAGCATTTTCAGTGTATAGGGTGGCATTGTGGCTCAGTTGGTAATCTTAAAACTTATAATGGTACCACTTAACAATAAGGCTCCCCTTATAGATTGCTAACAAACAGTTTATATTAGGGATGCACAATACTGTATTGTTTTTTATGCGATATCCGATATGCCGATAATGTTAAATTTCATTAGGCCGATAACTGATACCAATACCAATATGTTTTCCCCTTAGAGCTACTAACAGAAACTAGTTTTCTCTATTATGAAATTAAAATACTAGATTGTTCTGCATGGTTTTTGTCAATTTGGCCTGCTACCAAATGCAGATGCCAAAAAGCGGTCTGAAAATGATGTAACATTTCAACTTGGATTATGTTTAATGTCAAATATCTTATTTATTTACTCTCTCTAACACAAATTACGAACACTCGAACAGTGGAAATTTGTAAATTTTCACAAATCTGAACTCAACCTGATCACAAGTGACAAGTGAAAGTGCATAAGTAGTAGTGCATTAATAGATATACTTGGGGAAAAAAAACTTAAAACAGAAGCCTTTCATATCATAAAAGAAATAAATAAATAAAGAGTTCTCATGGCTCAATGAGACTACCTGGATAAATAAAGTGTAAATGAAAAAAAAAATTGGTGAGTTAATTTGATGTAATGATTAGGGGTGTAACGGTACGCTAAAATCACATTTCGGTTCGGTTCAACTACAAGGAGAGCTCGGTTCGGTTTATTTTCGGTTTTTTTTACAATTTTTTTTTTTTTTTTTTTACAAAATAAAGACTTACAAAATGTTTATTTTGAAAATGTGCCAAAAATATGTTTGTATTGTATTGTAGTAATAAATAAAAGTGACCCATTTGGATGATATTTTAAATAAACAGCACTCTACAATAAATAAACTATATGAACAATAATAAAAATCTTAATAAATGCAATAACAGTCAGAACCAGAACAATAAGCAGCAACAGACTGTTTACAATCTAACTAATCAAGTTTTTGTTCAGTAGCAGCAGTGTGGCTGTATTTGTCCTCATTACTGTACTCACAACTTCTTCTTGGTGGGACAGGTGGGACTGTGGGAACAGTTCAGAGTTCAGTTCAGTCATCACTTAGCTGCAGGTGGATTTACCTCTGTCACAGACTGGAAATAAAAAACAAAAGAGATTTAAAAAAACAAGTTAATAAGATTATGATTTAAAAAAAAAGATTATTTAGATAATAATAAAACAATACCTCTTGAACAATTGAATCTCTCACTCTTCATCATCATGGCAGGGCTTTAATCTGGTCCAGGGCTTGTTGTTGACAACATCAGTTAGTTTTTTCATAAAGAGCTGAACTTTTTGAAGTGTTGACGTGATGAATGTCTCATAGCGACGCTCAGTAACTTTAAAGCCTGCGCATATAACAACGTTCAGACAGATTCAGAGATTTAAAAACTCATACAGCTTGTGTTATTGCTCTGGACCGCTGTGATTACCTGATGAAGGAGTTTTAATGCAGCTGCTGTTCACGTTCGGATGAAGTAGTTTTAATACAGCTGCTGTTCACGTTCGGATGAAGTAGTTTTAATACAGCTGCTGTTCACGTTCGGATGAAGTAGTTTTAATACAGCTGCTGTTCACGTTCGGATGAAGTAGTTTTAATACAGCTGCTGTTCACGTTCGGATGAAGTAGTTTTAATACAGCTCTTCGTTCACGTTCGGATGACAGTTTCCAGCGCGTTCACGTGACGTGTTGCTGCTGCGTCACTCAAGCAGCTGCTGCAGAGTCTTCATGAAACAAAGTCCACACAAGCTGCGCGTGCGCTCATCTTTTAACAAGAAGGAGACCGCACGAGATGCTAACGGCTAAATGCTGCGCGTGCCACGCGAAAATAGCTCCGTGCTGAAACACGCCCAGGAAATTTTGTTCCGCGGTGCATATATTCCCCTGTTAAGAACGTTTAATGAGTGAAAAAATAACCGAAACGGTACGCAGTTGGACCGAACCGAACGTGGTGTACCGAAACGGTTCGGTAAACCCATTACAACCGTTACATGCCTAATATATATATATATATATATATATATATATATATATATATATATATATATATATATATATATATATAATATATAT
>JBBPBX010070745.1:0-18507 GCA_038048925.1 Garcialebias charrua | reverse complement strand
GTTGCTCCAGCTGAGGTTATCATTCAAGTGTACACCTAAGTACTTGTAGCTGGAGACCACTTCCACTGCAGATCCACTTATGTTCAGTGGGGTGTGGGTGTGTTTGTTCCTTCTGAAGTCCACAATCATCTCCTTTGTCTTCTTCACATTTATGTGAAGGTTATTGTCTTTGCACCAGCTCTCCAGATGTTCCACCTCCTGTCTGTAGCTGGACTCATCATTGTTCGTGATGCATCCCACCACCGCTGTATCATCTGCAAACTTTACAATATGACAGCCTGGATGGGTGGCTGCACAATCATGTGTGAGCAGAGTGAACAGAAGAGGGCTTAACACACATCCTTGAGGAGAGCCAGTGCTGAGGGTAATGGTGGAGGAGGAGAAGTTGTGGATCTTCACGGACTGTGGTCTGTTTGTTAAGAAGTCTGCGACCCAGTTACAAATGGAGGGGCTTAGTCCAAGTGTAAATAGTTTGTCCATCAGAGTTTGGGGGATCATGGTGTTGAAGGCAGACGTGAAGTCCACAAAGAGCATACGGACGTATGAGTCCTTCTGATCCAGGTGGGTGAGAGCAGTGTGGACCACAGAGGAGATTGCGTTCTCTGTTGATCGGTTCTCACGGTACGCATACTGATGGGGGTCCACGTTCATGTTGATGGATGTTTTGATGTGAGTCATGACCAGTTTCTCAAAGCATTTTGCGACTATCGGGGTGAGGGCCACTGGCCAATAGTCATTCAGGCCACTTCCTCCATGTAAAGATGTGGAACAGAGAGCCCTAAACTCCTATGAGGGGACAACTCCAAGCCATTGGTTCAGATACATGGATGATACCTGGGTCAAAATCCAAGCCAGGGAGGTGGAAGCGTTTACCAGACACATTAACTCGGTTGATAACAACATCAAGTTCACCAGAGAGGATGCTAACGATAACAAGCTGCCTTTTTTGGACTGTTTGGTGCATATGGAGGGAGATGACAGTCTCAACATTGAAGTTTACAGAAAACCAACCCACACAGACCAATATCTCCTGTTTGACTCTCACCATCCACTGGAGCACAAACTTTCTGTCATCAGAACTTTACAGCATCGGGCAGAACACATCCCCACAAGGACAGAAGGGAAGGAAAAGGAACAGAAACACATCAAAAAATCTCTGCAAACATGTGGATATCCCAACTGGGCTTTTGTCAAGTCAGCAAGGAAATCTGTTAAACACAATAATGAACAGAAAAAGTCTAACAGACGGAAAAACATTGTCATTCCTTATGTTGCTGGAGTCTCAGAGAATTTCAGAAGGATTTTCAACAAACACAACATCCCAGTACATTTCAAACCTAGCAGGACTCTCAGACAGAGGTTGGTCCACCCTAAAGACCAAACCCCCACACACAAACAGAGTGGTGTGGTTTATGCAGTCCAGTGCAGCGAAGTCTGCTCAGACCGTTACATCGGAGAAACGAAGCAACCTATCCACAAAAGAATGTCTCAACATAGGAGAGCAACCTCCTCTGGACAAAACTCAGCTGTTCACCTCCACCTCACGGACAAG
Source organism: Garcialebias charrua (assembly GCA_038048925.1). Classification (NCBI taxonomy): domain Eukaryota; kingdom Metazoa; phylum Chordata; class Actinopteri; order Cyprinodontiformes; family Rivulidae; genus Garcialebias; species Garcialebias charrua. Next base: position 16,955 of record JBBPBX010070745.1, on the reverse strand, counting down.
GGTCACTCATTTGAGGACCAGAATGTTCAAATTTTGGACCGAGAGCACAGATGGTTTGAGAGAGGTGTGAAGGAAGCTGTGTATGTTAAGAGAGAAAAACCTTCTCTTAACAGAGGAGGAGGTCTGAGATTTCAACTTTCTAAGACTTATAACTCAGTTTTGGATTTGATTCCGAAACGTTTTACACTGGATGGGAGCAGGGATGTCTTGTCTGTAAATTAGACTAACAAAGTTTCTCTGAGTAGCCTCTGTTGTTGTTTGGGAGGTGTTTTTTGTCAATTTACATACAGTTTTGTGTCTTCTACCAGAGACCTCAAGGGAACCTCCTACTGTTAAGGTGTGATCTTTCAATTTACATGTATGTGTTACAAACCCCCTTCTGTTAAGGTGTGATGTGTTGTTTTGTCAATTTAAATAGAATGGGCATGTTAGGTATTTTGTGGTGTTATTTCAGTTTCCAATTTCATATGTTGGTGCGTGGCTTGTATAAAACTTCTCGTTCTCACAGCTTCCATTCATTCAGAATTGAAAAAGACTTCTGGACAGAAGTCGAAACGTTTTCTGCAACAAATAAAGTCCAGTTGATCCTGTATTGAACGCCTTTTTTGATTTTATCATGTCCTGGACGACTGAGAATCTTCACCAGCATACCGAGAAGAAATCATAAAAGCCTGATGTTTTATTTAAATGTTCTCCATTTTTCCCAGTTTAATCAATAATGGTTTTGACTTTAATAGAAGAGGTCTTAAGTTCATATTTTGACATCTGAAAGGCAGTAAATAAATAAAACACAAAGTGTGATTCTCTTAAGTATTTTATCTATCGTTATTGACTTTGACAGATTAATTTTGTAAGGAAAAAAATACTTGTCATCGTTTACAACCAGTGCACTCAGTTTTATTTGTCATCCCATCCATCATTATCTTTACCCGCTTCTTCCATTTTGGGTCACGGGGGTCACCGGTGCCCATGTCCAGCAATCACGGGTGAGGGGCGCGGGACACTCTGGACAGGTCACAAGTCCATCACAGAGACAAACGAGACAAACAACCATTTACTGTACTCTCCCACTCACACCTAGGGACAATTTAGTTACCAATCAGTCTAACATGCATGTTTTTGGTTTGTGGGAGGAAACCGGAGTACCCAAAGAAATCCCACACATGCACGGAGAGAACATGCAGGTTCCACCCAGAAAGCCCTGGACGGGGATTTGAACCAGTAACCTTTTCGCCGAGAGGCAGCAGCTCTACCATTTGCGCCACCGTGTTGCCAGGTAAGACTACATTTAAATTAAATTTCAAAGTGCATTTATTCACAAAAATACACAAGTGAGTTGAGCTTTATTCGTCTATACAACTTAACTCGCCTTGTAAATGAGATTTTAATCTCAAGTTTTTCTTTCTCCTGGTAAAATAAAGGATGAATAATGGAGTAGACGTGGCAACGTATGGCTCGAGGGCCAAAAGTGACACTTGGGCAATCTCCTATAGCTGGGCCCCCAATGTAGTTTAAAAAAAATAAAAACACAACCTTTAAATAAATTGATGGAAACCTGCATTTTATCAAATAATTTTATAGAAGTTTAAACATCTTGGACATAAAAATAATAATAATTAAAAAAAACAGAATAAGCCAACACTTATGTTGTGGTTTTCAGAACTCCAAAATCAAACGTGCTTTTTTTATTGCATGTTTAAAATTAAAAATATATTGTCACAAGAGCTAGTTTACCCCTAACCCTAACCAAAAAGACTTAAAGCTCTCGGCCTTGACTTCTCTAAATGGTTTTGAGAATCTGTTGGAATCCTGGCAAAATCCAATGCAGATATGTTCTTGTTTTTGATTTTATACATCTATCTTATGTTTTGCTAGTTTTTGATACTTTGTTTAAAAAAAAAAAATCTGTATTTCTCTCTTATGTTTTTCTATTGTTTATTGTAAATTCTACCATTGCTGTTCATCATTCTTTAGTTTGTAGCAGGTCGCTCTTGTAAATGAGTCCACGAGGCTCAATGAGATTTACCTGACTAAATAAAGGTGTAATAAATCTATAGGCCGTTTGTGTAACTTAGAGTTTCAGAGAGATGCAGAGAGGTGTACTTGAAGGTCAAGACAGAGGGCCTATATCACTACAAAGGTTGAATGAAAGGTTATGGAACATCTTATAATCCTAAGAGTATTGGGGAAACATTTTTTTTATCCAGCATGCCAAACAAGAAAAAGCCTTTAAAAATCAATAAATCATCTTCCACATCGGCGGTCTTAAAATATATATACAGTACGGTATATTTTCCTATTTTCAATGCGGCCCTTCATTTGTTTTAGATGTCTTGATTTGGCCCTCTGGAAATGAATAAACCCCTGCTCAATAGATATTTTATAGCTAAAAATAATCCACTAAATTAAATTCTGTTTTCACACAACTGAAAATGATTCATTACAAGAATTATTTGTAAAATATGTTGGGATGCGTTTTAATGGACTTGGTCAACAGAATGAAAGGGTTACTGGTTGCAACATGGGACAAAAACAAAACAAAACAAAAAAAACGGAGCATGTTTTGGATTAAACCATGTTTTATTACTCCTAATATCAGATGTAGATACACAAGTCAACAAACGGTATTCTTGAACTGTAATGAAAACGCTCCACGGCACACTGACGTCTGTGGAAGGGCCTGGTCTTACAGACACGTACCTGAAAATGGACAGCAGTTGGGAGTTTTTGCAGTAGGTTGCATTAGTAACAGTAGTATTAACAACAGTAGCAATAATGATCATCATAGCAATTAATAATAGCAGTGGTATTAACGACTCCGGTTCATAGAGGCAGGAACAGACATTTGCCAAAAGTACTAAGAAATGAGAGGGAGGGGCTTAAATGCTGCAAGACAAACCACTAAATGAAGATAAAAAATAAGCACGCTCCCACGGGACAGCAAATATTCAGCTTTCTTGTAAAAAGAGGAAGCTCAAACCATCACCAACCTGCAAATACCCGACACGCACAAGCAGTTTCTTCTTCATCGTTAAGAACCTAAACCCATTTTGACAACTATGATTCAAACTTTTCACGTTCTGTTCCAAAACTCACTCAGAACAGAGATTTTAAATAAAAATATGCAAAAAGTGAGTTCAAACCCAGCTGAGGACGTTCCCATAGATCACCGGGGTCATACAAGTGTTAAATGTACAACACTGCAGTAATGTTTGAGTACAGTAGAACAGCTTTTGCTTTCATGAATTAACATTCAGACGAGCTGACGTGACCTCTGAGGTGGAGCTCGGCAGCACCAACCGGTCGACGTTCGGAGCAGCAAACAGGAAGCTCCGTTCAAACCGTGCCAATCTCTTCGGCTCGCTTCATGTATGCTCTGCGGTTCCCGAGCTGTGGTTTCAGTTTCAACCAAAAGCTCCGCCGCACGCTGCACCTGCCATCCAGAGGCCCACAGAGCGAGACGGGCGTGGCTGTAAAAAGTTTAACTCTGCGCCTCGGCAGTATGGTGCAACATTCATGAGTAATTCAGACGCACGTCGACCTAATTAGTTGTGGAAGTGTACAAATTAGCAGACTTCTGAGTGAAAAGTCTGTTTTTATGCTGATTTATTCTGTAATTAACATGGCTACATTCACAAGATCCGAGAAATGCACTTTTTATTTGACAAATGTGAGGAAACCATCAAATCCACCACTCGTTTGTTCACAGCAACTCTAACAGATCTCTATTTTATGAAACGTGTTGGTCCTGGACAGGTGAGCCGTTTTTATCCCAGGATACATTAAGATGGAAAAGATTAGATGGCAACGATCAGGCGTGCACATATAGAAACCTACGTGAAGCCACATACGCAACCTCCTGTAGGACTTTTATTTAAATGACTTGTCGCAGAGCTTCTTGTGGTTACTACTAACATACATCAGGTCATGGCCACAGGGCACAAGTTTAACATTCACATCTTTGAACTAACTTCCTGTTTGAACGGAGGCGTTTGTAAAAAAGGGTTCAGTGTAAAAGGAGCAGGTTCAAGTTAAGCTCAGACTCTTAACGGCACATAAATAGTATTCATCGCTTATTTCACCTCCACACACCCATCGATTAGCTCGCTGTCCCTGCAGGCTCCTCCCCAACCAACCGTGTCTTCACACCCGTTAATAATGCGAACGGAAACGCATCAAGAGCTTGAAACTGAGAGAAAAGGAATGTTTAAATCAGTTTACACACAGGAGGAAAGAAGGGAAATGATTCCAGTAATATTTGTGTTTGTCTGCGTTGGAACACAGAAAAAACAGCGTCCATCTGTCTATGTTTAACCAGAAACAACTAAACATGCAAAATCCACAGCACCACAACTCACACGCGCGCGCACACACACACACACACACACACACACACACTAGAAAACTAACCTCCTCTGCTTTGTACAGAAAAAATAAAACAAAGTTAAAAACCAAGCAGAAAAGATCTCACACAAAAATAATCCAATACAGGCAAAATTAGAGAAAAAAACATTAAATATAAATATTTTCCAGATGAAACTTGTGATCACTTACAGCACACAGCTAAAACTCCTTTTGTTTTTGTTGGGGAAAAAATAAAAACGCCTCAAGCTTTCTTTCCTAAAAAAAAATAATAATAAAAAAATGGGGCAAGCTTCTCATTTTCTACTTGAACCAAATTAGTTTTTCTCCACAACATAAATCAAAATGATCAACTAATTACTTTTCTTTCTCAAACCAGCAATTGCAAAAGATAAATAGAATATTAACATTATCAATAACATTGATCAGGTTAATACCATCAGTACCAGGAACATAAAAACTGAAACCGTAGCACAGAAAGCTCCACCCATTGAGTTACTGGAGGATCCGTTAGTCCAGATTCATCCACATCCTGTCGTGGTGGTCTAGAGCTGGACCTGGATGAGGGCTTTCGTTGCTGGGTGAACGTGATTCACAAACTGGGTGAACATAAAGTAAATAAACTTGAGAGAAAAGTCGAGGAAGAAAAAGGTTCTCTGTGACATAACTGCAGAAATCTCTCGGAGGCCGTGCTCAGGGCCGTGTGTTCGGATGACCTTCCTTTCTACCTGACTCAGTTTGTTGAATTAGTCATTCCCACTGATTTTCATCAAGTCTTCTACTTCTTCTTGCCAAAGAAGCTGAATCTCTTCTCGCGGTCCTTCTCCTTCCCGTCCTTGTTGCGCATGGTGACGACGTCGCCTGAGCTCGGGGAGATGGGGGGCATCGTCATGGCACGGCTGAGGGGCCGGGGACCGAGGGGGGAGTCCGCAGACCCTGTTGCTGGAATGGAGCTCAGGATGGACTGAATCCAGGAGCTCATTTCCGCCTTTAAACAAACACCAGTGTGTTAGGATTAATTATTACCCGACTGCACACAAACATGGTTTGATCCGTTTTATTAGCGTGGTTCGCTCGTCTCACCTCGTCCTTAGCCTGGAACAGATACTCCTTCCCGTCTCTTAGCCTGCAGTCAGAAGGTTGAGGAGTTAACCACAAGATGTAATTTACCCCCACACAGTTTTCCTGGGGGGTTATTTTTCAATACTTTTCTTGCAATCTAACAACTTCTGCATTAGGGCGGTAGTGATACAATAATCTCACGATACGATACACAATATTCTGCTCACGATACGATATATATTGCGATATTCAGCAAACGATACAATTCAATACACTTTTGCAATTTTTTTGAAAGATTTTAGAGGGACAGAGTGATTTTGGTGACATTTTGAGACTGTTATAGACTTGGATTGAATTAATTTAACTGAAAACTGATTAAAAGCACCAACTACACAATACTTGGCTCTGGTTGGACATGGACACAGACTTAAAGTCGACAGCTGGACAAAATGAATCAAAGAAGTGGTGAGAAAACATGTTTCTTTCAATTGAAACAGTAAAAACTGTAGCTTACATGCATTTGTAAAGTAAATAAAGTGCACCAAGTGCCCTGCTCTGAATAGTTTGAAACCTTTTTAACCTTGACACTTAACATCTGAAGGAATCACTCTAAGTGCTTGGTAAGTAAACAGTAATATGACTTCTCCAAAACAGTCTATAATTCAAGTAATGAAGAACATTTAACTTCAAATGCACCCATCTTAGCAGAGCAGCTTAAGGCCTGTAGATAGACCCTGACTAATAAGTGAACTCTAAACAGAAAGTCTACTCTGCAGACCAAGTGAGCTACATTCTCCTCAGATTTTTGTTTAGAAATAGAATCTGATCGACGTGCTCTGGGAGAAGTGCACTTCTCTGCGCAGTGATGATATCTCCAGCGGTGGAGAAGACTCTCTCTGAGGATACACTGGTGCCAGGGATGCAGAGGTATCTAAAAAAGCTAAGTCTGGTCCTCTGGACATAAAAAAAAAAAAAAAGTACGATACTTGCACATGAATATCAATTTTTTTTCTAGGAAAGAAAAAGATCGATATATATTGCGATATCGATATTATTACACAGCCCTATTCTGCATACCTGGTGCCATTGTTGTCATCCCTATATCAAAATGTTCATTTCATTCAGAAGATGGAAGCAATGTCTTTTGGTTGTTGTAATTTTAATAATAATTAAAAGAAAAATTTATTTACAAACATTTTCCCCATAAAAACATTAAGATCCCTTCAATGTCTTCAAAAACTTTGTATCATTGCTCTATTTTTGTCTTTTGCAACTTTTAGCTTCTAGCTAGACATTTGTTTCTTTAGCTTTTAGCTTGCATTTAGCTACTTTTAGTTTTTAGCTAACCCATGCTGCTTTAAGATAGCATTTTGCTACATATCCACCTTATTCCTGGGAGGGTTACCGTAGAAACGATTACGGGACGTACTTCCGGTTCATACCGGAAGTAGAAGTTCTGCACTGGCTTATTCTTTGTTTACTTGCTAATCTGTATGCATCGTTGAAGTTAGATCTGTTTTCGGTTATTTCGGGCTATTTTATAGTGTACAGTAGTATAAACTAGGTAACATTTTTTAGGTAGCCCTCTGCTACTTATATCTTTTAACTAACATTTTTCCACTTCCATCTTCTAACTAGCACTTTGCTATGTTAAAGTTTTTAGCTAGTGTTCTGCTTCTTGCAGCTTTAACAACTCAGTTTCAATTTGCAGTCAGCGTACACACTTTTCCACAGAAACTTGAATTTCTCTAGTTATGTGAAAGATTTTCTCACCTGAGCTTAAATACATGTTTCTTCTTCTTATAGTCATGAGCTATTTCACAAGCAGCCTCTTCCAAGCTGAAGGGCACCTCTCCGTGGTATGTAGCACCGCTGCTAGCACTCTTGTTGTCCTTGTAGAAACCGAGGTTTCCTTTTCTAAGGACACAGTAAACAGTATGCCAGGATCTGTGGAGAAAATAAACCAGACTAACATTAGACAAGTTGGAAGTGCACTGTATTCTTCTACTGCTTCTTCAAGTGAACGACTAGTCCTCAAATTTTCTACATTTTTACCCTCAAAAATTTAAAACTTTAAGAACAAACACACAGCTGGATTTAAAGTACAAGCCTTACAGAAAAAAAAGTCAGGAATCTAAGAGACACAAAGAATTAAATGTCACAACTGGCAGGAGTTTNGCTGCTGATCTGTTTCATGTTGCTGCTGATCTGTTTCATGTTGCTGCTGATCTGTTTCATGTTGCTGCTGATCTGTTTCATGTTGCTGCTGATCTGTTTCATGTTGCTGCTGATCTGTTTCATGTTGCTGCTGATCTGTTTCATGTTGCTGCTGATCTGTTTCATGTTGCTGCTGATCTGTTTCATGTTGCTGCTGATCTGTTTCATGTTGCTGCTGATCTGTTTCATGTTGCTGCTGATCTGTTTCATGTTGCTGCTGATCTGTTTCATGTTGCTGCTGATCTGTTTCATGTTGCTGCTGATCTGTTTCATGTTGCTGCTGATCTGTTTCATGTTGCTGCTGATCTGTTTCATGTTGCTGCTGATCTGTTTCATGTTGCTGCTGATCTGTTTCATGTTGCTGCTGATCTGTTTCATGTTGCTGCTGATCTGTTTCATGTTGCTGCTGATCTGTTTCATGTTGCTGCTGATCTGTTTCATGTTGCTGCTGATCTGTTTCATGTTGCTGTTGATCTGTTTCATGTTGCTGCTGATCTGTTTCATGTTGCTGCTGATCTGTTTCATGTTGCTGCTGATCTGTTTCATGTTGCTGCTGATCTGTTTCATGTTGCTGCTGATCTGTTTCATGTTGCTGCTGATCTGTTTCATGTTGCTGCTGATCTGTTTCATGTTGCTGCTGATCTGTTTCATGTTGCTGCTGATCTGTTTCATGTTGCTGCTGATCTGTTTCATGTTGCTGCTGATCTGTTTCATGTTGCTGCTGATCTGTTTCATGTTGCTGCTGATCTGTTTCATGTTGCTGCTGATCTGTTTCATGTTGCTGCTGATCTGTTTCATGTTGCTGCTGATCTGTTTCATGTTGCTGCTGATCTGTTTCATGTTGCTGCTGATCTGTTTCATGTTGCTGCTGATCTGTTTCATGTTGCTGCTGATCTGTTTCATGTTGCTGCTGATCTGTTTCATGTTGCTGCTGATCTGTTTCATGTTGCTGCTGATCTGTTTCATGTTGCTGCTGATCTGTTTCATGTTGCTGCTGATCTGTTTCATGTTGCTGCTGATCTGTTTCATGTTGCTGCTGATCTGTTTCATGTTGCTGCTGATCTGTTTCATGTTGCTGCTGATCTGTTTCATGTTGCTGCTGATCTGTTTCATGTTGCTGCTGATCTGTTTCATGTTGCTGCTGATCTGTTTCATGTTGCTGCTGATCTGTTTCATGTTGCTGCTGATCTGTTTCATGTTGCTGCTGATCTGTTTCATGTTGCTGCTGATCTGTTTCATGTTGCTGCTGATCTGTTTCATGTTGCTGCTGATCTGTTTCATGTTGCTGCTGATCTGTTTCATGTTGCTGCTGATCTGTTTCATGTTGCTGCTGATCTGTTTCATGTTGCTGCTGATCTGTTTCATGTTGCTGCTGATCTGTTTCATGTTGCTGCTGATCTGTTTCATGTTGCTGCTGATCTGTTTCATGTTGCTGCTGATCTGTTTCATGTTGCTGCTGATCTGTTTCATGTTGCTGCTGATCTGTTTCATGTTGCTGCTGATCTGTTTCATGTTGCTGCTGATCTGTTTCATGTTGCTGCTGATCTGTTTCATGTTGCTGCTGATCTGTTTCATGTTGCTGCTGATCTGTTTCATGTTGCTGCTGATCTGTTTCATGTTGCTGCTGATCTGTTTCATGTTGCTGCTGATCTGTTTCATGTTGCTGCTGATCTGTTTCATGTTGCTGCTGATCTGTTTCATGTTGCTGCTGATCTGTTTCATGTTGCTGCTGATCTGTTTCATGTTGCTGCTGATCTGTTTCATGTTGCTGCTGATCTGTTTCATGTTGCTGCTGATCTGTTTCATGTTGCTGCTGATCTGTTTCATGTTGCTGCTGATCTGTTTCATGTTGCTGCTGATCTGTTTCATGTTGCTGCTGATCTGTTTCATGTTGCTGCTGATCTGTTTCATGTTGCTGCTGATCTGTTTCATGTTGCTGCTGATCTGTTTCATGTTGCTGCTGATCTGTTTCATGTTGCTGCTGATCTGTTTCATGTTGCTGCTGATCTGTTTCATGTTGCTGCTGATCTGTTTCATGTTGCTGCTGATCTGTTTCATGTTGCTGCTGATCTGTTTCATGTTGCTGCTGATCTGTTTCATGTTGCTGCTGATCTGTTTCATGTTGCTGCTGATCTGTTTCATGTTGCTGCTGATCTGTTTCATGTTGCTGCTGATCTGTTTCATGTTGCTGCTGATCTGTTTCATGTTGCTGCTGATCTGTTTCATGTTGCTGCTGATCTGTTTCATGTTGCTGCTGATCTGTTTCATGTTGCTGCTGATCTGTTTCATGTTGCTGCTGATCTGTTTCATGTTGCTGCTGATCTGTTTCATGTTGCTGCTGATCTGTTTCATGTTGCTGCTGATCTGTTTCATGTTGCTGCTGATCTGTTTCATGTTGCTGCTGATCTGTTTCATGTTGCTGCTGATCTGTTTCATGTTGCTGCTGATCTGTTTCATGTTGCTGCTGATCTGTTTCATGTTGCTGCTGATCTGTTTCATGTTGCTGCTGATCTGTTTCATGTTGCTGCTGATCTGTTTCATGTTGCTGCTGATCTGTTTCATGTTGCTGCTGATCTGTTTCATGTTGCTGCTGATCTGTTTCATGTTGCTGCTGATCTGTTTCATGTTGCTGCTGATCTGTTTCATGTTGCTGCTGATCTGTTTCATGTTGCTGCTGATCTGTTTCATGTTGCTGCTGATCTGTTTCATGTTGCTGCTGATCTGTTTCATGTTGCTGCTGATCTGTTTCATGTTGCTGCTGATCTGTTTCATGTTGCTGCTGATCTGTTTCATGTTGCTGCTGATCTGTTTCATGTTGCTGCTGATCTGTTTCATGTTGCTGCTGATCTGTTTCATGTTGCTGCTGATCTGTTTCATGTTGCTGCTGATCTGTTTCATATTGGTGTGTTCATCTGCTCACACAGACTCATGTTCGTGCTGCTGTTTGGAGTAATGTTTTCTATGATATTAGTGTTTAGAGTATTTTTAGTTGATGTTTTTCTTAGTTCATATCTTAGATGTTATTAATGTTTTTATTTTACATTGTATTGTCATCTCTGACAGGATGCTACGGAAGTTAGCCTGCTCTTGAAGTTAACACAACACGTTGTGATGATCAAAACTCACTTAAAACATAAACCCATGGTTCATAACATTAACAGCTCATGAGTACAAAAAGGTTCAGACAAATAAATCATTTTCAGTCAGAGTTCAGGCACTGTCCCGCCCTGTGTCCCGGCAGGTAAACAAAGCTGGAAGCTAGCTGCTAGCGTTAGCCGCAGAGACTCACAGTAATAAGACACGACCGGGTCCCGGGTCTCGTGTTCCTGAGCGGTCCGGAGGTGGTGCTGGATGGGCCTGAGCTGGGCTGGAAGAGCCATGACGGTTACAGCTCCTCCAGGAGACAACAACTCTGTTTCTTCTGCTACTTCTCTGTTACTTCTTCTGCTGCTGTGGATACTGTTTCTTCTTCGTTTGTTTGGTTGGTGCGTTAAAACTTGTTTCCGATGCATGACCGCCACCAACCGGACTGGAGTGGATCTGTAGAATTGGCTGGAAAGAATTTCATTCAACCTTTATTTAGACAGGTTAATCCCATTGAGTCTCGGGACTAAAGAACTTCACTGTAAAGTTTGGGTGACTTGTCTTCCAGGAGCTCAGTTAATGTGAAGTTTTGGAGAAAATCGTTTACAACCAGTTAACAGCTAACTTATTTATTTATTTATTTATTTATTTATTTATTTATTTATTTATTTATTTATTTATTTATTTATTTATAATGAAATACAAAACAATTAACGTATATGTAATAAGAAAAAACAAAATATAAAATGAAAGGTAGCAGATGAAGAAAAAATCTTATTATATCTGCTCCTTATTAATTCAGATATTGAGACAGCAGAACATCTTTTTTTAACTGTAATATCACTAATGTTTTTTTTTTGGTTTTTTTAAGACTTGCAGAATTGGATTATAACCAAGAGTTCTATCCCACCATTAGATTTTACTACAATTAAATTTGGTCTGCTAACAGGAAATGAAGCTTTAAATTTTGGTAACAACAACCTAATCCTTCTGGCAAAAAAATTTATCCACAAAAGTCGTTGCTTGAAAATTTCTCCCTTGTTCTGCCAATTTTTTAATGAAATAAATAAATATATTTACAAATGTACTTAAATGTTGCAAAATTCCAAAAGCTCAATCCTTATACAAATATATTAATAGCTTATCCGAAAACTTGAAACTTTTCTTACATTTGTTACTAATTTAGCATTGTGCCTCAATATGTTATTTTTCTTTTTTTCTCTATTTTTTTTGTTGTTATTTAGAATGGTATGAATAATTCTCTGTGTAATTTTATTCTCATATCAAATGTTAAATTTTTTCTTCTTTTTTTGCCTGTTCTTGTATTGTATGCCCTGTTATGCTGTATTGATATTTTTTTATTTGTTTGTTTGTTATATTCGCTTCATTCAATAAAAAAAATCTGCTCCTTATTCTCTAATAAATGATTCCAACAACCATTCTCTATAAATAACAAAACAAAATAAAGAACTCATTTGATTTTCTAATTCTCATACATTTCTCATTAAAGGGGACCACATGTGAGTATTTAAAAATTTTATGTTATGTCTGTGTGCTATCTTGACAATATTAATTCATTTTAATACACAAAATAATTCTTAGATAATTAATTATACCCTTTTTAATTCTGCCAGTTTTAACTTTCGTTTTGAACGACCGGTTTCTGATAGAAGTTCTGAAGTCCACGCCCTTCAACGATCTGTTTACGCCCTCTGCACAGCCAGTATCTGTAATGTGTTGTTGTTTTAAAATTAGCTCGTTTTTTATTACTCATTTGACTTACTGTTAGTGTTAGCTTAAGATAACTTACCGAAACCCGTCTGAGCGCGCCGCAATTTGCTGCTCCTTTTAGCATGAGACCACCCGAATCCGATGCTAATGTTAGCTTGTTCCTCTTCCGGTTTTCGCCAGCTCCGCTCGTTGCACGCGGAGACTTTGAGAGTTATCGCTGTTCCAGTCAAGACACACAAAGTTCACCAAGTGTCTCCCGTAAATTAATCGGTAAAGAGAAGGTCCTCGCTGTTGCGAGGCTTCTGCCAGGCTGCTGCGAGGCTGCACAGTTGAAGCTCCGCTCCATCGCGCCAGAAGAGGGGCTCGTTGACGCCGGTCCCTACGTCGGGGGTCTGCTCGTTTAATTTTTGCCGGCTGCGCGTTTGGAGCGATCGCAAATACACTAAAAATTGAACTAAAACATAAAAATAACAATTATACTTTATTTATAAAGCCATTTAAAAAACCACAGCTGCAACAAAGTGCTGTACACATGAAATTAATAACATATAAACAAAAGATGAGATGAAATCATGAAAAACAACAGTCATGTGTTTAATACAGAAGTGGGTTGAGCCTAACCAGGGGTTGCTAGGTGAGGGGCTGGACTCAGGTTGGGGTGGGTTGTCCTCGCGCCTGTGACGTCACAAGCGCGATTGACTTCCAGTTTATTTCAAAAACGAGCCGTTTTTATCACAGTAAAATAAATCTACTTAGAGTAAATAAACCACTGGGTGCATTTTTTTGGCCTTTGGACTGTTTTTTTATGAAGTAAATACCCAAAGTTGAGTAAAAAAACATTAAAAAGTGAATTTTGAATGTGTGGTCCCCTTTAAACTCCATTCATATACAGTATATATATTTAACAATTCGATTTTGACCATTCTCTTACAAACAACCACAACCTTCTAGAACTGTTTCAGTCTACCGGTAGTTTTAAAACTCACCACAGTACTGAGACAGCACTGTGGTGAGTTTTTAATGACTTTCTTTTAGCCACGGACTCGGGTCACTCTGTAGTTTTGATGCTGCTGGACCTAATCAATCAATCAATCAATCAAACTTTATTTATAGAGCCCTTTTCAGCAGCCAGAAGGTGCACAAAGTGCTGAACAATACAGAAGTAAAAAACAAAATAAAAAATAAAATAAAAACAGCCAGTTAAAAATTAGCCTGGTTTAAACCAGACCCTTGTCCTTCACTTCGCTTCGTACTAGGCAGTGCAGTGAAGGGAAATGAGAATTGAGCGGAGCTGTGCAGGAATGGCGAGGGCCAGGCTAGTTAAAAATTAAAAACAATTAAAACACAACAAGATTGTCAAAGAACTACTAGGTATTAAAAACCTGCCATATCAGTGATGGAGCACAAGTCCTGATGTAGATGTTCCAGAGTCTGGGTGCAACAACAGAAAAGGTCACCCCATCGTTTGTAGTTGGTCGTTGGGACAGACAGGAGAAATGTATTAGATGATCTCAGTGTTCGCCTATATTCACGGACAGTTACAAGATCAGTCAAATACAGTGGGGCAAGACCATTCAGAGCTTTAAAAGTGAATAATAAAATTTTAAATTTAATTCTAAAATCAATTGGAAGCCAATGGAGAGAAAATAAAACAGGGGTAATGTGTTCACGTCTGGAGGTGTTGGTTAAAAGTCTAGCTGCAGCATTTTGGACCAATTGAAGGCGTCTAATGGAGGATTGGGAGATTCCTGCATATAGGGAATTGCAGTAGTCAAGCCTTGAGGTGATAAAAGCATGAATGGCCTTTTCCAAATCAAAACGATTTAAAAAAGGTTTAACTTTGTATAAAAGACGTAATTGATAAAAACAGACCTTGACTACAGACGCTATTTGTTTATCAAGTTTGAAGTCCTTGTCAAATGTCACCCCCAAGTTTTTAACTGTTGGTCTGAGCCTAACCGTTGCCTTCGACACAGTGGACCATCAGATCCTCCTGACCCATCTGGAGAACTGGGTGAGCATTCTGGGTCCTGCTCTACAGTGGTTTGGATCCTGTTTAACAGAGAGAAGCTTTTGTGTGCATATTGGATGTGAGTCAGCTGTATGGCCTCTCACATGTGGAGTACCTCAGGGATCTATATTTGCCCCCCTTCTGTTTTCCCTTTATTTACTCTCCGGAAATATGGTGCTACTTTTCATTTTTATGCTGCCAGACAAATGTATGTTCCATTAAAACAAGATAAACAGTGCTCTGTGTACCAACTCCTGGAATGTATGTCAGAAGTTAGAGCATGGATGTCTCAGAACTTTTTACATTTTAATGAGAAAAAGACCGAGGTCCTGTTGCTGGCCAATGACTTTAAACTGGATGCTTAGATTAAATCTGTGGTCAAGTCCAGTTTTTATCACCTGAGACAACTGGCCAAGGTCAAACATTTCTGTCACAACATCATTTTGAGATTTTCATTTTTCATTTACCTTTTATTTACCCAGGTAGTCTCATTGAGCCACGAGAACTCATTTTCAAGAGAGACCTGTTTAGTTTTGAGATTTTAATCCATGCTTTCATCACGTCTGGACTACAGGTAGTCCCCGACTTACGAGCGCTCTGATCTGCGAGCGCCCGACTTTACGAGAGCCTCCAGGAACCAAACTACCGACTTGCGAGCTGCCGTTCCTATTTTACGAGAGAAAAAAGTCGTTCCAAGATACGAGCGAAAATTCCAGAGTTACGAGAATTTACCGTTAGAAACCATTGCTCCGAATAACGAGATGAAAATTCCGTGTTTACGAGAAAACTACGTTAGAAACCATTGCGCCGAATAACGAGATAAATTCCGTGTTTACGAGAAAACTCCGTTAGAAACCATTGTTCAGAATAACGAGATGAAAATTCCGTGTTTACGAGAAAACTCCGTTAGAAACCATTGTTCTGTTTTACGAGAACCGAGTGTTCGTGCCGACGGCTGAATGTCATGTTTCGAAGGAGAGTTTGGGGCAGGAGGTGGAATGTGGGGGGGCGGGGGAGGTGGAGTGGAGGGGGTTGGTTTCGGGGGATGGGCGATGGTTGGTTTCGGGTTGGGGGATGGGCGATTTAACCATGCACCTGCACTGGACTTGGACTGGACATGCACACTGCACATGGCGGGCACGCTGTGGTGGGTGGGGTTGGGGGGGGGTGGGGTATGTTTCGCGTGACAAATGGAAAAGTACAGCAGCGGAAGGTTACATAGGCACTACTTTACTGTACCCCCACCCCTAAAAATCAAAGGCGGATTGATTTCATCAGGTACTACATAAGCGAACAGCGCGAAAGCAGCCGCGTGGGTCTACAGTTTGGCGATTTGAGAGACATTGAGTACAGTTCGTTAGTTAGCATTTCTTAGCATTTGTTAGCATTTTAGCATCCCTTAGCGTCTTCGAAGCATGTCTTCTAAACGCGGAGCTTCTTCTGCTGGTGCTAGCGCACCGAAAAAGCGTAAGGCCATCACGCTGGAGCAGAAGCTGGACATCATCCAACGAGCGGACAGGGGAGAGTCGACGTCCTCCATCTGCAAAGCTCTGAACCTGGTGAGTACTGTACCACCGTTAGCACGACTCGTAATGGCGGAACGTGAGCGCTTGTTAGCGAGTGTTTTAGTGGCTGCGCAGATGAAGACTCGTAATGGCGGAACGTGAGCGCTTGTTAGCGAGTGTTTTACTGTACACGTGGCTGCGCAGATGAAGACTCGTAATGGCGGAACGTGAGCGCTTGTTAGCGAGTGTTTTACTGTACACGTGGCTGCGCAGATGAAGACTCGTAATGGCGGAACGTGAGCGCTTTTTACAGCGAGACTCGTAATGGCGGAACGTGAGCGCTTCTAGTCGCTGCGCAGATGAACACCGTAATAAGCACCGTAATAAGCATGCAGCGCACGGCAAGCGTCTGTTAGTTAATGACATTTTATTTTTTATTTTAGGTCAGTTCAACAGTCAGCACCATAAAGGCTGACCGCGAGCGCATTTTAGCTAGCGTGAGAGGAGCAGCCCCATTGAAGTCCACGGTGATAACGAAGCAACGCACGGGTGTTATCACAGAGATTGAGCGTCTGATGGGTAAGAAAATTTATTTTTTTATTAACAGTACGTATTGCGTCTTTTAGATAGGAAATTATTTAAGAAATACCTGGACAGTATTTTTAATACTGTACTGTATGCACTGTACAGTTTCATTAATTTTTTTTATTTACCTGAGATGTTTGTTTACAGGTGTGCTTTGTTTACCTGAGATGTTTGTTTACAGGTGTGCTTTGTTTACCTGAGATGTTTGTTTACAGGTGTGCTTTGTTTACCTGAGATGTTTGTTTACAGGTGTGCTTTGTTTACCTGAGATGTTTGTTTACAGGTGTGCTTTGTTTACCTGAGATGTTTGTTTACAGGTGTGCTTTGTTTACCTGAGATGTTTGTTTACAGGTGTGCTTTGTTTACCTGAGATGTTTGTTTACAGGTGTGCTTTGTTT
>JBBPBX010070743.1:0-18507 GCA_038048925.1 Garcialebias charrua | reverse complement strand
CTTTAACTCGACCATCTTTATACATAGAGAGCTGAAATTTGGTGAGGTTGTAGCTGAAGACATCCTCTATCACGTACCAAAACCAAAAATAAAAATCCAAGATGGCCGCCATAGCTAAGAAGAAAAAATGTCATAACTCAGCCATCTTTATACATAGAGAGCTGAAATTAGGTGATGTTGTAGCTGACGACATTCTCTATCACGTACAAAAAAACAAAAATAAAAATCCAAGATGGCCGCCATAGCTAAATGACAAAAAATGCCATAACTCAGCCATTTTTAGAGCTATTGAGACAAAATTTGGCAACTTAGTAGCTGAGAATGTGCTCTAATAAACCCTGATTAAAAATTAAAAAATCCAAGATGGCCGCCTTATCTAAACGATAAAAACACCATAATTCGGCCATTTTTAATGCTATTTAGCTGAAATTTGGTGTAATGTTAGCTGAAAGTGAACCCAAACACCTTTTACTATCATTTCAAGACTTTAATTTAGCTCTGTGATGTATGCTATGAACATTTGGAGCCATTTGTATTCAGGATGGCTGCTAGCGGGCAATAGCCTGGCAGCCCCCGTCAAAGTTTCTCCAGGAACTTTCTAGTTCTAATTGTAGTTTTCTCTATTTTCTTTTTTGATAAATGCAAATGCTTATTGGGGGCTGCCAAATGCATTGTAAATGCATTAAGCAGCAACCTATTGTTCTACACTCAATAAGGGTTTCTTTATTTATTTATTATTGGGGGCTGCCAATGCATTGTAAATGCTTGGAAGCAACCTATTGTTATCCTACCAATAAGGGTTTCTTTATTTATTTATTTATTTATTTATTTATTATTCTTCCGTCTCCGTTAATGCGGCTCGTACCGTAACGTGCACCCCCACAAAAGTTATATCAAAACGACCGGCCCGACTCCGAGATGTGTGCTATTACTTTTCTAAGCAATCGGAGTTACCACGGCGAAATATTTTGCTAACAAAAATCGTAAATTTCCCATAGGAAATGAATGGGACCTTGAGTTTTCAGAGAAACTGAGTAACATAGGGCGCCATTTTGGTTCAATATACAAGGCAATTCACAAGGCAGGTTCAATACACAAGCTAGTTAGGTGAGGCGGCCATTTTGACTCAAACAATCTAATTAGGTGAGTCGGCCATTTTGATTCAAACTAGCTAATTAGGTGAGTCGGCCATTTTGAATCAAACTAGCTACTTAGTTTAGTCGGCCAATATACAAGGCAGGTTCAATACACAAGTTCATTAGGTGAGTCGGCCATTTTGAATCAAACTAGCTAATTAGATGAGTCGGCCATTTTGATTCAAACTAGCTAATTAGGGAAGTCGGCCATTTTGAATCAAACTAGCTAATTAGGTGAGTCGGCCATTTTGAATCAAACTAGCTAATTAGATGAGTCGGCCATTTTGAATCAAACTAGCTAATTAGGTGAGTCGGCCATTTTGAATCAAACTAGCTAATTAGGTGAGTCGGCCATTTTGAATCAAACTAGCTAATTAGGTGAGTCGGCCATTTTGAATCAAACTAGCTAATTAGGTGAGTCGGCCATTTTGAATCAAACTAGCTAATTAGGTGAGTCGGCCATTTTGAATCAAACTAGCTAATTAGGTGAGTCTGCCATTTTGAATCAAACTAGCTAATTAGGTGAGTCGGCCATTTTGAATCAAACTAGCTAATTAGGTGAGTCGGCCATTTTGAATCAAACTAGCTAATTAGGTGAGTCGGCCATTTTGAATCAAACTAGCTAATTAGGTGAGTCGGCCATTTTGAATCAAACTAGCTAATTAGGTGAGTCGGCCATTTTGAATCAAACTAGCTAATTAGGTGAGTCGGCCATTTTGAATCAAACTAGCTAATTAGGTGAGTCGGCCATTTTGAATCAAACTAGCTAATTAGGTGAGTCGGCCATTTTGAATCAAACTAGCTAATTAGGTGAGTCGGCCATTTTGAATCAAACTAGCTAATTAGGTGAGTCGGCCATTTTGAATCAAACTAGCTAATTAGGTGAGTCGGCCATTTTGAATCAAACTAGCTAATTAGGTGAGTCGGCCATTTTGAATCAAACTAGCTACTTAGTTTAGTCGGCCAATATACAAGGCAGGTTCAATACACAAGTTCATTAGGTGAGTCGGCCATTTTGAATCAAACTAGCTAATTAGATGAGTCGGCCATTTTGATTCAAACTAGCTAATTAGGGAAGTCGGCCATTTTGAATCAAACTAGCTAATTAGGTGAGTCGGCCATTTTGAATCAAACTAGCTAATTAGGTGAGTCGGCCATTTTGAATCAAACTAGCTAATTAGGTGAGTCGGCCATTTTGAATCAAACTAGCTAATTAGGTGAGTCGGCCATTTTGAATCAAACTAGCTAATTAGGTGAGTCGGCCATTTTGAATCAAACTAGCTAATTAGGTGAGTCGGCCATTTTGAATCAAACTAGCTAATTAGGTGAGTCGGCCATTTTGAATCAAACTAGCTAATTAGGTGAGTCGGCCATTTTGAATCAAACTAGCTAATTAGGTGAGTCGGCCATTTTGAATCAAACTAGCTAATTAGGTGAGTCGGCCATTTTGAATCAAACTAGCTAATTAGGTGAGTCGGCCATTTTGAATCAAACTAGCTAATTAGGTGAGTCGGCCATTTTGAATCAAACTAGCTAATTAGGTGAGTCGGCCATTTTGAATCAAACTAGCTAATTAGGTGAGTCGGCCATTTTGAATCAAACTAGCTAATTAGGTGAGTCGGCCATTTTGAATCAAACTAGCTAATTAGGTGAGTCGGCCATTTTGAATCAAACTAGCTAATTAGGTGAGTCGGCCATTTTGAATCAAACCAGCTAATTAGGTGAGTCGGCCATTTTGAATCAAACCAGCTAATTAGGTGAGTCGGCCATTTTGAATCAAACTAGCTACTTAGTTTAGTCGGCCAATATACAAGGCAGGTTCAATACACAAGTTCATTAGGTGAGTCGGCCATTTTGAATCAAACTAGCTAATTAGATGAGTCGGCCATTTTGATTCAAACTAGCTAATTAGGGAAGTCGGCCATTTTGAATCAAACTAGCTAATTAGGTGAGTCGGCCATTTTGAATCAAACTAGCTAATTAGGTGAGTCGGCCATTTTGAATCAAACTAGCTAATTAGGTGAGTCGGCCATTTTGAATCAAACTAGCTAATTAGGTGAGTCGGCCATTTTGAATCAAACTAGCTAATTAGGTGAGTCGGCCATTTTGAATCAAACCAGCTAATTAGGTGAGTCGGCCATTTTGAATCAAACCAGCTAATTAGGTGAGTCGGCCATTTTGAATCAAACCAGCTAATTAGGTGAGTCGGCCATTTTGAATCAAACCAGCTAATTAGGTGAGTCGGCCATTTTGAATCAAACTAGCTAATTAGGTGAGTCGGCCATTTTGAATCAAACTAGCTAATTAGGTGAGTCGGCCATTTTGAATCAAACTAGCTACTTAGTTTAGTCGGCCAATATACAAGGCAGGTTCAATACACAAGTTCATTAGGTGAGTCGGCCATTTTGAATCAAACTAGCTAATTAGATGAGTCGGCCATTTTGATTCAAACTAGCTAATTAGGGAAGTCGGCCATTTTGAATCAAACTAGCTAATTAGGTGAGTCGGCCATTTTGAATCAAACTAGCTAATTAGGTGAGTCGGCCATTTTGAATCAAACTAGCTAATTAGGTGAGTCGGCCATTTTGAATCAAACTAGCTAATTAGGTGAGTCGGCCATTTTGAATCAAACTAGCTAATTAGGTGAGTCGGCCATTTTGAATCAAACTAGCTAATTAGGTGAGTCGGCCATTTTGAATCAAACTAGCTAATTAGGTGAGTCGGCCATTTTGAATCAAACTAGCTAATTAGGTGAGTCGGCCATTTTGAATCAAACTAGCTAATTAGGTGAGTCGGCCATTTTGAATCAAACTAGCTAATTAGGTGAGTCGGCCATTTTGAATCAAACTAGCTACTTAGTTTAGTCGGCCAATATACAAGGCAGGTTCAATACACAAGTTCATTAGGTGAGTCGGCCATTTTGAATCAAACTAGCTAATTAGGTGAGTCGGCCATTTTGAATCAAACTAGCTAATTAGGTGAGTCGGCCATTTTGAATCAAACTAGCTAATTAGGTGAGTCGGCCATTTTGAATCAAACTAGCTAATTAGGTGAATCGGCCATTTTGAATCAAACTAGCTAATTAGTTGAGTCGGCCATTTTGAATCAAATTAGCTAATTAGGTGAGTCTGCCATTTTGAATGAAACTAGCTTATTAGGTGAGTCGGCCATTTTGAATGAAACTAGCTAATTAGGTGAGTCGGCCATTTTGAATCAAACTAGCTAATTAGGTGAGTCGGCCATTTTGAATCAAACTAGCTAATTAGGTGAGTCGGCCATTTTGAATCAAACTAGCTAATTAGGTGAGTCGGCCATTTTGAATCAAACTAGCTAATTAGGTGAGTCGGCCATTTTGAATCAAACTAGCTAATTAGGTGAGTCGGCCATTTTGAATCAAACTAGCTAATTAGGTGAGTCGGCCATTTTGAATCAAACTAGCTAATTAGGTGAGTCGGCCATTTTGAATCAAACTAGCTAATTAGGTGAGTCGGCCATTTTGAATCAAACTAGCTAATTAGGTGAGTCGGCCATTTTGAATCAAACTAGCTAATTAGGTGAGTCGGCCATTTTGAATCAAACTAGCTAATTAGGTGAGTCGGCCATTTTGAATCAAACTAGCTAATTAGGTGAGTCGGCCATTTTGAATCAAACTAGCTAATTAGGTGAGTCGGCCATTTTGAATCAAACTAGCTAATTAGGTGAGTCGGCCATTTTGAATCAAACTGTCTAATTAGGTGAGTTGGCCATTTGAATCAAACTAGCTAATTAGGTGAGTCGGCCATTTTGAATCAACCAAGCTCATTAGGTGAGGCGGCCATTTTGAATCAGGGCGCCATCTTGGTTCAATATACAAGGCAATATACAAGGTAGGTTCAATACACAAGCTAGTTAGGTGAGTCGGCCATTTTGAATAGAACTAGCTAATTAGGTAAGTCGGCCATTTTGAATCAAACAATCTACTTAGGTGAGTCGGCCATTTTGAATAAAACCAGCTAATTAAGTGAGTCGGCCATTTTGAATCAAACCAACTAATTAGGTGAGTCGGCCATTTTGAATCAAACCAGCTAATTAGGTGAGTCGGCCATTTTGAATCAAACCAGCTAATTAGGTGAGTCGGCCATTTTGAATCAAACAAGCAAATTAGGTGAAGCGGCCATTTGAACAAGCAAATTAGGTGAAGCGGCCATTTTGATGGAGATATGGAACTTATATTTGGCAAATGGGTAGCTGACAATGATCCCTAATAAATTTCAATTGAAAATCCAATTTCCAAGATGGCCGACAACGCAAAAAAGTCAAAATACTGTAAAATGGTCAATTTTAGTGATATTGAGCTGAAACTTGGTATGGTGATAGCTGACAATGTTTCCTATCATATTCCATATCAAAATCAAAAATCCAAGATGGCCGCCATAGCTACTTTCAAATGGCTATAACTCGGCCATCTTTATACATAGAGAGCTGAAATTTGGTGAGGGTGTAGCTGAAGACATCCTCTATCACGTACGGAAACCAAAAATAAAAATCCAAGATGGCCGCCATAGCTACATTCAAATGGCTTTAACTCGACCATCTTTATACATAGAGAGCTGAAATTTGGTGAGATTGTAGCTGAAGACATCCTCTATCAATTACCAAAACCAAAAATAAAAATCCAAGATGGCCGCCATAGCTAAGAAGAAAAAATGTCATAACTCGGCCATCTTTATACATAGAGAGCTGAAATTTGGTGATGTTGTAGCTGACGACATTCTCTATCACGTACAAAAAACAAAAATAAAAATCCAAGATGGCCGCCATAGCTAAATGACAAAAAATGCCATAACTCGGCCATTTTTAGAGCTATTGAGACAAAACTTGGGCAACTTAGTAGCTGAGAATGAGCTCTAATAAACCCTGATTAAAAATTAAAAAATCCAAGATGGCCGCCTTATCTAAAAGATAAAAAACACCATAATTCGGCCATTTTTAATGCTATTTAGCTGAAATTTGGTGTAATGTTAGCTGAAAGTGAACCCAAACACCTTTTACTATCATTTCAAGACTTTAATTTAGCTCTGTGATGTATGCTATGAACATTTGGAGCCATTTGTATTCAGGATGGTTGCTAGCGGGCAGTAGCCTGGCAGCCCCCTTCGAAGTTTCTCCAGGAACTTTCTAGTTATTATTATTCTTCTTCTTCCGTCACTTCGCGCGGCCGTTTGGGGCCTTTAACATATTCAAAAACTCACCAAACTTCACCCAAAATTGTCCCCCAATGAAAATTTTATGAATCTGGTGTAATCGCAAGTGGGCGTGGCCTAACTGCTCAACAGCGCCCCCTAACGTGAGTTGGGGAAAACCGTAAGTCGTACAGATCTGAAACTCGGTACATATGTAGATCTCCCCAATTCAAGAAAAAAAGTACATTGGAGGTACCCTCTAAAATGCACAGGTAGGCGGCCATTTTGGGTCAAAGGTCAAATTTTGGTCATTTTTCAGTTTTACTCATGTCGAACTTTGACGAACTCCTTCTCAGGCGTTCGACCTATCGGCTTCAAACTTGGTCAGAATGCAGTTAAGGCATGGGCCTTTAAAAGTTATCAAAAAAATTGACTTTTCGTATATGTTCAGGGGGCGTGGTGGAGCGGTGAACTTGGCGTACTCGCCGAAACAAACGAAACGCTATAACTTTGACATTTAAAGGTCTATTGACACCATGCTTTATCCTAGAATAATGAAACTTGGTACACATATGTATCTCATCAGGAGCTACAAAAAAGTCTCTTGGAGCAATGGTCCAAAGCCAACAGGAAGTCGGCCATTTTAGGTCAAAGTCACAATTTGGTCTATTTCATTTACGTCATATCTGAGCGAACTCGTCCTAGAGCTTTCGAGATCCAGGCGTCAAACTCGGTCAGCACTATCTTGAGGCATTGAAGGTCAAAAGTTATCAAAAGAATTTTTCTAAGTCAAAGCATGTGGGCGTGGCCTTAGGTCAAAGTCAAATTTGGTCTATTTCATTTACGTCATATCTGAGCGAACTCGTCCTAGAGCTTTCGAGATCCAGGGGTCAAACTCAGTCAGCACTATCTTGAGGCATTGAAGGTCAAAAGTTATCAAAATAATTTTTCTATGTCAAAGCATGTGGGCGTGGCCAAGCCTCAAATCTGGCCATTTTCCATGAAACATCAATTACGTCATATCTGAGCGAACTCGTCCTAGAGCTTTCGAGATCCAGGCGTCAAACTCGGTCAGCACTATCTTGAGGCATTGAAGGTCAAAAGTTATCAAAAGAATTTTTCTATGTCAAAGCATGTGGGTGTGGCCAATTCTCAAATCTGGCCATTCTCCATGAAACATCAAGCTAAAATAACTTCCTAATATAAGCTCCCAGCTACACCAAATTCACTAAGATCTATATTTCTCCATCCCTCGACAGGACTGCAGTCCAATATGTAGTGGGCGTGGCCTGATTCTTCAAGAGCGCCCCCTAGAATTTAGTTTAAAAATCAGCCCCCAGCCATGCTTTATCCCAGAATTATGAAACGTGGTATACATTTGTAAATTGTCAGGACCTACAAAAAAGTCTCTTGGAACCCTGGTCCAAAACCAACAGGAAGTCGGCCATTTTGGGTCAAAATGTAGTTTTGGTCATAAATTTCACACCTTTTGACTCCATAGCGCCCCCTATATTATTACTACAGTTATATCTTAGTGATACATTATCCGATCTGCACGAGATTTAGTGTGGTTCATCAGTGAGTACTTCTACACAGTACTTCTAAGTTTGGTTGGAAAATAAGGTGTTAGCCTAGCATGCTAGTTAGCTTAGCATTAGCATCATCCGTTAGCATGTGAGATAACACCAGAAACTTGTTCAGCGTGGTCTGTTGAGTCACCTGTGTAAGTTTGGTTGGAAAATAAGGTGTTAGCCTAGCATGCTAGTTAGCTTAGCATTAGCATCACCCGTTAGCATGTGAGATAACACCAGAAACTTGTTCAGCGTGGTCTGTTGAGTCATCTGTGTAAGTTTGGTTGGAAAATAAGGTGTTAGCCTAGCATGCTAGTTAGCTTAGCATTAGCATTACCCGTTAGCATGTGAGATAACACCAGAAACTTGTTCAACGTGGTCTGTTGAGTCACCTGTGTAAGTTTGGTTGGAAAATAAGGTGTTAGCCTAGCATGCTAGTTAGCTTAGCATTAGCATCACCCGTTAGCATGTGAGATAACACCAGAAACTTGTTCAGCGTGGTATATCTCAGAGATACATTATCCAATCTGCACGAGATTTATTGTACTTCATCAGTGAGCACGTCTACACTAGGGATGCACCGATCCACATTTCTCACTTCCGATCCGATATCGATACTTTGAAACTGGGTATCGATCGATACCGATACTTTACCGATCCGATATCAGTGTTGAAGTAAACGAGCCCGCAATAATAAAATTATATAAGTGAGAGTCATTTGTTGCACAAAATTCTATGAATTCCGCTTTAACATTGTGTAAGGTAAACCCAAAGAAGACACTCTGAGCCTCACTACAGTAATTCACAAACTAATGGCATACAAGAGACAGGTCTCTTCCACAGACGTCCTTCTGACTCATGGTGCAAGGAACACTAGTCTAAAATACTGCTAAAGATTAGATTATGGGAAATGATCACAGTCTACTCCCCAGTTTTTATTTTTATTTTTGATTGTGGCACTATATGAGTTGTAATTCTTGTTGAATTTGATCAACAGATACAGATTTAATCTATAATTGAACACTAACATACCGCAAAGCATTCTGGGTAAGGCCGTTTTTAAGTTTCGTTTTTGAATAGTGGCACTATGACTTGTAATTCTTGTTGGTTTTGATCAACAGATACAGATTTAAACTATGCATTGAATTTATAAATGTAAATTCAATGTACAGTATTGTTTAAATCTGTATCTGTTGATCAAAACCAACAAGAATTACAACTCATAGTGCCACTATTCAAAAACGAAACTAAAAAACGGCATTACCCAGAATGCTTTGCGGTATGTTAGTGTTCAATTATAGATTAAATATGTATCTGTTGATCAAATTCAACAAGAATTATAACTCATATAGTGCAAAAATCAAAAATAAAACTAAAATCTGGGGAGTAGACTGTGATCATTTCCCATAATCTAATCTTTAGCAGTATTTTAGACTAGTGTTCCTTGCACCATGAGTCAGAAGGATGTCTGTGGAAGAGACCTGTCTCTTGTATGCCATTAATTTGTGAGTTACTACAGTGAGGCTCAGAGTGTCTTCTTTGGATTTATCTCACACAAT
This sequence comes from Garcialebias charrua, assembly GCA_038048925.1. Lineage (NCBI taxonomy): Eukaryota > Metazoa > Chordata > Actinopteri > Cyprinodontiformes > Rivulidae > Garcialebias > Garcialebias charrua. Next base: position 9,079 of record JBBPBX010070743.1, on the reverse strand, counting down.
GTTAAGACAGAAGTCACAGAGTATGGTGCAAAGCACTTCCTCTCTGACATCTGGAAAGTATCGGAAATATCGGCAGGTTGGAACCGATACCAGATACTGAAACTATGCTGGTATCGGATACCGATATCGATACTGGATCCGATCGGCCCCATCCCTAGTCTACACACATTGATATTGTGGATTAACATATGACTCTAGAGCGCCCCTAGATTATTCAAACTGTTAGATCTCAGTGATACATCATTCGATCTGTACCAGATTTATTCTGCGTCATCAGGGAGCAGTTCTAAACGCATTGATATTGTTGTGTAAATTTTGACTTCAGTGCACCACCTACATAATTCAAACTGTTATATGTCAATAAGGATGAAGGGAAAAAAATAGTTTTTTTAAATCTAGATTATTTGTCTTGGCGATTCAGAATCAATTCTAAATGCTCCAAAATTGATTTTAAAACATGTTTAATTTTCCCCTGATACATGCTCAATAATCCAGGTAGAAAACTCTAAAAAAGCTAAGTCTGATATTCAGCTCAGTCTTAGCACCCTTTCAAAGTGGATCAACCAGTTTGCTGGTGACTGCTGAAACCAGTTGCTCACATGATGGATGACCATCATCTTAACAATGGATCGTTAGCACCCATTGTAAAAACAACCCAAAGGGTTGTTTGCTATTCACAAAGGGCTGATCACTTCTACACACTTTGATACTATGGTTTAACAGATGACTCCAGTGTGCCCCATACATTATTTTTCCAACTGTTACATCTCATTGCTAGATCATGTGATCTGTTCCACGTTTACTATGTATCATCTGTCAGCACTTCTAAACACGTATATATTGTTGTTGTTCGCTAATTGTTCTTGGCAAACTGGTGCTGGATGGGCACGAGAGACTTTGAGGTGGCGACCGATCGGACCAGCTGGAGCTCACGAGGTCGCCGCAATAAGGCCGGAGCTGCGCTAAGCTGCGAGGGCCTCAATGCTGCTTGCAGCTTTAATTATTATTGGGGGCTGCCAAATGCATTGTAAATGCATTAAGCAGCAACCTATTGTTCTCCACCCAATAAGGGTTTCTTTATTTTTTATTATTTATTATTCATCCATCAACATTAATGCGGCTCGTACCGTAACGTGCACCCCCACATAAGTTATATCAAAACGACCGGCCCGACTCCGAGATGTGTGCTATTACTTTTCTAAGCAATCGGAGTTACCATCGCGAAATATTTTGCTAACAAAAATCGTAAATTTCCCATAGGAAATGAATGGGACTTAACTTTTCAGAGAAACTGAGTTACATAGGGCGCCATTTTGGTTCAATATACAAGGCAATATACAAGGCAGGTTCAATACACAAGCTAGTTAGGTGAGTCGGCCATTTTGAATAGAACTAGCTAATTAGGTGAGTCGGCCATTTTGAATCAACCAAGCTCATTAGGTGAGGCGGCCATTTTGAATCAGGGCGCCATCTTGGTTCAATATACAAGGCAATATACAAGGTAGGTTCAATACACAAGCTAATTAGATGAGGCGGCCATTTTGGATGAAATTAGATAATTAGTTGAGGTGGCCATTTTGAATCAACCAAGCTCATTAGGTGAGGCGGCCATTTTGAATCAGGGCGCCATCTTGGTTCAATATACAAGGCAATATACAGGGCAGGTTCAATACACAAGCTACTTAGGTGAGACGGCCATTTTGAATCAAACTAGCTAATTAGGTGAGTCGGCCATTTTGAATCAAAGTAGCTAATTAGGTGAGGCGGCCATTTTGAATCAACCAAGCTCATTAGGTGAGGCGGCCATTTTGAATCAGGGCGCCATCTTGGTTCAATATACAAGGCAATATACAAGGCAGGTTCAATACACAAGCTAATTAGATGAGACGGCCATTTTGGATGAAACTAGCTAATTAGGTGAGTCGGCCATTTTGAATCAAACTAGCTAATTAGGTGAGTCGGCCATTTTGAATCAAACAAGATAATTAGGTGAGTCGGCCATTTTGAATCAAACTAGCTAATTAGGTGAGTCTGCCATTTTGAATCAAACTAGCTAATTAAGTGAGTCGGCCATTTTGAATCAAACTAGCTAATTAGGTGAGTCGGCCATTTTGAATCAAACTAGCTAATTAGGTGAATCGGCCATTTTGAATCAAACTAGCTAATTAGTTGAGTCGGCCATTTTGAATCAAATTAGCTAATTAGGTGAGTCTGCCATTTTGAATGAAACTAGCTTATTAGGTGAGTCGGCCATTTTGAATGAAACTAGCTAATTAGGTGAGTCGGCCATTTTGAATCAAACTAGCTAATTAGGTGAGTCGGCCATTTTGAATCAAACTAGCTAATTAGGTGAGTCGGCCATTTTGAATCAAACTAGCTAATTAGGTGAGTCGGCCATTTTGAATCAAACTAGCTAATTAGGTGAGTCGGCCATTTTGAATCAAACTAGCTAATTAGGTGAGTCGGCCATTTTGAATCAAACTAGCTAATTAGGTGAGTCGGCCATTTTGAATCAAACTAGCTAATTAGGTGAGTCGGCCATTTTGAATCAAACTAGCTAATTAGGTGAGTCGGCCATTTTGAATCAAACTAGCTAATTAGGTGAGTCGGCCATTTTGAATCAAACTAGCTAATTAGGTGAGTCGGCCATTTTGAATCAAACTAGCTAATTAGGTGAGTCGGCCATTTTGAATCAAACTGTCTAATTAGGTGAGTCGGCCATTTTGAATCAAACTAGCTAATTAGGTGAGTCGGCCATTTTGAATCAAACTGTCTAATTAGGTGAGTCGGCCATTTTGAATCAAACTAGCTAATTAGGTGAGTCGGCCATTTTGATTCTAATTAGCTAATTAGGTGAGTCGGCCATTTTGAATCAAACTGTCTAATTAGGTGAGGTGGCCATTTGGAATCAAACTAGCTAATTAGGTGAGTCGGCCATTTTGAATCAACCAAGCTCATTAGGTGAGGCGGCCATTTTGAATCAGGGCGCCATCTTGGTTCAATATACAAGGCAATATACAAGGTAGGTTCAATACACAAGCTAGTTAGGTGAGTCGGCCATTTTGAATAGAACTAGCTAATTAGGTAAGTCGGCCATTTTGAATCAAACAATCTACTTAGGTGAGTCGGCCATTTTGAATAAAACCAGCTAATTAAGTGAGTCGGCCATTTTGAATCAAACCAACTAATTAGGTGAGTCGGCCATTTTGAATCAAACCAGCTAATTAGGTGAGTCGGCCATTTTGAATCAAACCAGCTAATTAGGTGAGTCGGCCATTTTGAATCAAACAAGCAAATTAGGTGAAGCGGCCATTTGAACAAGCAAATTAGGTGAAGCGGCCATTTTGATGGAGATATGGAACTTATATATGGCAAATGGGTAGCTGACAATGATCCCTAATAAATTTCAATTGAAAATCCAATTTCCAAGATGGCCGACAACGCAAAAAAGTCAAAATACTGTAAAATGGTCAATTTTAGTGATATTGAGCTGAAACTTGGTATGGTGATAGCTGACAATGTTTCCTATCATATTCCATATCAAAATCAAAAATCCAAGATGGCCGCCATAGCTACTTTCAAATGGCTATAACTCGGCCATCTTTATACATAGAGAGCTGAAATTTGGTGAGGGTGTAGCTGAAGACATCCTCTATCACGTACGGAAACCAAAAATAAAAATCCAAGATGGCCGCCATAGCTACATTCAAATGGCTTTAACTCGACCATCTTTATACATAGAGAGCTGAAATTTGGTGAGATTGTAGCTGAAGACATCCTCTATCAATTACCAAAACCAAAAATAAAAATCCAAGATGGCCGCCATAGCTAAGAAGAAAAAATGTCATAACTCGGCCATCTTTATACATAGAGAGCTGAAATTTGGTGATGTTGTAGCTGACGACATTCTCTATCACGTACAAAAAACAAAAATAAAAATCCAAGATGGCCGCCATAGCTAAATGACAAAAAATGCCATAACTCGGCCATTTTTAGAGCTATTGAGACAAAACTTGGGCAACTTAGTAGCTGAGAATGAGCTCTAATAAACCCTGATTAAAAATTAAAAAATCCAAGATGGCCGCCTTATCTAAAAGATAAAAAACACCATAATTCGGCCATTTTTAATGCTATTTAGCTGAAATTTGGTGTAATGTTAGCTGAAAGTGAACCCAAACACCTTTTACTATCATTTCAAGACTTTAATTTAGCTCTGTGATGTATGCTATGAACATTTGGAGCCATTTGTATTCAGGATGGTTGCTAGCGGGCGGTAGCCTGGCAGCCCCCTTCGAAGTTTCTCCAGGAACTTTCTAGTTATTATTATTCTTCTTCTTCCGTCACTTCGCGCGGCCGTTTGGAGCCTTTAACATATTCAAAAACTCACCAAACTTCACCCAAAATTGTCCCCCAACGAAAATTTTATGAATCTGGTGTAATCGCAAGTGGGCGTGGCCTAACTGCTCAACAGCGCCCCCTAACGTGAGTTGGGGAAAACCGTAAGTCGTAGAGATCTGAAACTCGGAACATATGTAGATCTCCCCAATTCAAGAAAAAAAGTACATTGGGGGTACCCTCTAAAATGCACAGGTAGGCGGCCATTTTGGGTCAAAGGTCAAATTTTGGTCATTTTTCAGTTTTACTCATGTCGAACTTTGACGAACTCCTTCTCAGGCGTTCGACCTATCGGCTTCAAACTTGGTCAGAATGCAGTTAAGGCATGGGCCTTTAAAAGTTATCAAAAAAATTGACTTTTCGTATATGTTCAGGGGGCGTAGTGGAGCGGTGAACTTGGCGTACTCGCCGAAACAAACGAAACGCTATAACTTTGACATTTAAAGGTCTATTGACACCATGCTTTATCCTAGAATAATGAAACTTGGTACACATATGTATCTCATCAGGAGCTACAAAAAAGTCTCTTGGAGCAATGGTCCAAAGCCAACAGGAAGTCGGCCATTTTAGGTCAAAGTCACAATTTGGTCTATTTCATTTACGTCATATCTGAGCGAACTCGTCCTAGAGCTTTCGAGATCCAGGCGTCAAACTCGGTCAGCACTATCTTGAGGCATTGAAGGTCAAAAGTTATCAAAAGAATTTTTCTAAGTCAAAGCATGTGGGCGTGGCCTTAGGTCAAAGTCAAATTTGGTCTATTTCATTTACGTCATATCTGAGCGAACTCGTCCTAGAGCTTTCGAGATCCAGGGGTCAAACTCAGTCAGCACTATCTTGAGGCATTGAAGGTCAAAAGTTATCAAAAGAATTTTTCTATGTCAAAGCATGTGGGCGTGGCCAAGCCTCAAATCTGGCCATTTTCCATGAAACATCAATTACGTCATATCTGAGCGAACTCGTCCTAGAGCTTTCGAGATCCAGGCGTCAAACTCGGTCAGCACTATCTTGAGGCATTGAAGGTCAAAAGTTATCAAAATAATTTTTCTATGTCAAAGCATGTGGGCGTGGCCAAGCCTCAAATCTGGCCATTCTCCATGAAACATCAAGCTAAAATAACTTCCTAATATAAGCTCCCAGCTACACCAAATTCACTAAGATCTATATTTATCCATCCCTCGACAGGACTGCAGTCCAATATGTAGTGGGCGTGGCCTGATTCTTCCAGAGCGCCCCCTAGAATTTAGTTTAAAAATCAGCCCCCAGCCATGCTTTATCCCAGAATTATGAAACGTGGTATACATGTGTAAATTGTCAGGACCTACAAAAAAGTCTCTTGGAACCCTGGTCCAAAACAAAAACAAAGTCGGCCATTTTGGGTCAAAGGTCATTTTCCGATGTTTTTGAATTGCGTATTTAAACAAACTCCTCTTAGTGATTTTGAAGGATTGCCTTTAAACTTGGTTAACATGCCCTTAACACATTGGACAGTAAAAGTTATCAAAAGTTTGCGTTTTCGTTTATGCTAAAGGGGCGTGGCCAGGCCTCAAACTTGCGCTTCATGCGTCCCCTACATTATTTCTATAGTCCCATCTCAGTGATACATCATCCGATCTGAACCAGATTTATTGTGCATAATCAGTGAGACCTTGTGGACACATTGATATTGTTGTTTAACATATGACTCCAGAGCGCCCCCTAGATTATTCAAACTGTTATATCTCAGTGATACATCATCCGATCTGAACCAGATTTATTGTGCATCATCAGTGAGCCCTTGTGGACACATTGATATGGTGGGCTAACATTTGACTCAAGTGCGCCCCCTACATTATTTCTATAGTTATATCTCAGTGATACATCATCCGATCTGAACCAAATTTATTGTGAATAATCAGTGAGCCCTTGTGGACACATTGATAATGTGGTTTAACATATAACTCCATAGCGCCCCCTAGATTATTCAAACTGTTATATCTCAGTGAGACATCATCCGATCTGAACCAGATTTATTGTGTATCATCAGTGAGACCTTGTGGACACATTGATATTGTGGTTTAACATGTGACTCCAGAGCGCCCCCTAGATTATTCAAACTGTTATATCTCAGTGAGACATCATCCGATCTGAACCAGATTTATTGTGCGTGTGCACCCCTGGTGCGGAGTAGACACGAGAGACTTCGAAATGGCGACCGAGCGGACGAGCTGGAGCTCGCGCGGTCGCCTCAATAAGGTCCGAGCGGCGCTAAGCTGCTTCGGGCCTCAACGCCGCTTGCGGCTTTAATTATTATTATTATTATTCTTCCGTCACTTCGCGCGGCCGTTTGGGGCCTTTAACATATTCAAAAACTCACCAAACTTCACCCAAAATTGTCCCCCAATGAAAATTTTATGAATCTGGTGTAATCGCAAGTGGGCGTGGCCTAACTGCTCAACAGCGCCCCCTAACGTGAGTTGGGGAAAACCGTAAGTCGTAGAGATCTGAAACTCGGTACATATGTAGATCTCCCCAATTCAAGAAAAAAAGTACATTGGAGGTACCCTCTAAAATGCACAGGTAGGCGGCCATTTTGGGTCAAAGGTCAAATTTTGGTCATTTTTCAGTTTTACTCATGTCGAACTTTGACGAACTCCTTCTCAGGCGTTCGACCTATCGGCTTCAAACTTGGTCAGAATGCAGTTAAGGCATGGGCCTTTAAAAGTTATCAAAAAAATTGACTTTTCGTATATGTTCAGGGGGCGTGGTGGAGCGGTGAACTTGGCGTACTCGCCGAAACAAACGAAACGCTATAACTTTGACATTTAAAGGTCTATTGACACCATGCTTTATCCTAGAATAATGAAACTTGGTACACATGTGTATCTCATCAGGAGCTACAAAAAAGTCTCTTGGAGCAATGGTCCAAAGCCAACAGGAAGTCGGCCATTTTAGGTCAAAGTCACAATTTGGTCTATTTCATTTACGTCATATCTGAGCGAACTCGTCCTAGAGCTTTCGAGATCCAGGCATCAAACTCGGTCAGCACTATCTTGAGGCATTGAAGGTCAAAAGTTATCAAAAGAATTTTTCTATGTCAAAGCATGTGGGCGTGGCCTTAGGTCAAAGTCACAATTTGGTCTATTTCATTTACGTCATATCTGAGCGAACTCGTCCTAGAGCTTTCGAGATCCAGGCGTCAAACTCGGTCAGCACTATCTTGAGGCATTGAAGGTCAAAAGTTATCAAAATAATTTTTCTATGTCAAAGCATGTGGGCGTGGCCAAGCCTCAAATCTGGCCATTCTCCATGAAACATCAAGCTAAAATAACTTCCTAATATAAGCTCCCAGCTACACCAAATTCACTAAGATCTATATTTATCCATCCCTCGACAGGACTGCAGTCCAATATGTAGTGGGCGTGGCCTGATTCTTCCAGAGCGCCCCCTAGAATTTAGTTTAAAAATCAGCCCCCAGCCATGCTTTATCCCAGAATTATGAAACGTGGTATACATGTGTAAATTGTCAGGACCTACAAAAAAGTCTCTTGGAACCCTGGTCCAAAACAAAAACAAAGTCGGCCATTTTGGGTCAAAGGTCATTTTCCGATGTTTTTGAATTGCGTATTTAAACAAACTCCTCTTAGGGATTTTGAAGGATTGCCTTTAAACTTGGTTAACATTCCCTTAACACATTGGACAGTAAAAGTTATCAAAAGTTTGCGTTTTCGTTTATGCTAAAGGGGCGTGGCCAGGCCTCAAACTTGCGCTTCATGCGTCCCCTACATTATTTCTATAGTCCCATCTCAGTGATACATCATCCGATCTGAACCAGATTTATTGTGCATAATCAGTGAGACCTTGTGGACACATTGATATTGTTGTTTAACATATGACTCCAGAGCGCCCCCTAGATTATTCAAACTGTTATATCTCAGTGATACATCATCCGATCTGAACCAGATTTATTGTGCATCATCAGTGAGCCCTTGTGGACACATTGATATGGTGGGCTAACATTTGACTCAAGTGCGCCCCCTACATTATTTCTATAGTTATATCTCAGTGATATATCATCCGATCTGAACCAAATTTATTGTGAATAATCAGTGAGCCCTTGTGGACACATTGATATTGTGGTTTAACATATAACTCCATAGCGCCCCCTAGATTATTCAAACTGTTCTATCTCAGTGAGACATCATCCGATCTGAACCAGATTTATCGTGTATCATCAGTGAGACCTTGTGGACACATTGATATTGTGGTTTAACATGTGACTCCAGAGCGCCCCCTAGATTATTCAAACTGTTATATCTCAGTGAGACATCATCCGATCTGAACCAGATTTATTGTGCGTGTGCACCCCTGGTGCGGAGTAGACACGAGAGACTTCGAAATGGCGACCGAGCGGACGAGCTGGAGCTCGCGCGGTCGCCTCAATAAGGTCCGAGCGGCGCTAAGCTGCTTCGGGCCTCAATGCTGCTTGCAGCTTTAATTATTATTATTATTCTTCTTCCGTCACTTCGCGCGGCCGTTTGGGGCCTTTAACATATTCAAAAACTCACCAAACTTCACCCAAAATTGTCCCCCAATGAAAATTTTATGAATCTGGTGTAATCGCAAGTGGGCGTGGCCTAACTGCTCAACAGCGCCCCCTAACGTGAGTTGGGGAAAACCGTAAGTCGTACAGATCTGAAACTCGGTA
>JBBPBX010070742.1:6068-17183 GCA_038048925.1 Garcialebias charrua | reverse complement strand
ATATACGTATATATATACACTAAAAAATAAGCTACTACTTACTACCTGTACTACTATTCCTACTTCGCTGTTTTTCACTTATCATGGATGGACTGAGAACGGACCCCCCCCGTGATAAATGAGTGACTACTGTACTTGGTTGTCCATGGCGGCTGTGGCACGTGGTTAGAGCAGTTGTCAGTGAGAGAGTTGGTGGTTTGGTCACATGTCCAAGTGTTCCTGGGCATGACACTGAGCCACACATTACAACCACTTTGTGTCCCATCTGTGTATGAATGTGATCGAAAGCGCTGTAGATGGATTTATTCAGTTTAGTTTTGCAGAGATGCAGCAGAGTGCTGTGTGAATGTGTGTGGATGCTACATGATGGCACAGATTGTGCTGTAAAGTGCTCTGAGTAGCCTGGCTGCCTAGAAAGATGCTATTACCGCTTTTTTTGGGTGAGCAGGCTTAGGATTTAAATATTTATTAACTAAATATACACAATTTTATTTCACCACAAGCCAGAAATTATGGTAAAAACCTGAAAGTTATGCACCATAACTCATGTTCCCTGAAGAAGGGAACGAGGTGCAACACGATTGCTATGGGAATCAGCGCCCCCGCGCGGTTACCTGAAGTAATACACTCACGCCTTAACGGCTACGGCGTCAGCGTCGCGCCAGAGGCCCCACCCTCTGGACATTTAAGCGGCTGAATATCATGGAAACGTTTTATAACTTCCAAAATTCCATTCAAAAAGCTAAACTGTAATAAATTATAGATTCAGGACCCACAATTTAAACAATTTCAAGTACCGGGTATTTGTTTATTTTTACATAATTTGGGCTTCCAGCTCATAAAACCCACGAAAACAAGGATTTAAAAAAATTAGAATACTGTGAAGACATCAGCCCACACTACTTAGTTTGTGCAGAAAAAAAAAAGAAATTAGGATCACAACAAATCAATCGAACTTTGGTACTTTCAAAACGATATGTCAATCTTCAATACTTCGTTGGGAATCCCTTTGCCTTAATCACTGCCTCGATGCAACGTGACATTGAGGCAATCAGCCTGTGGAATTAACTGGGAGTTATGGAAGCCCAGATTTCCTTGATGCTTGCTGTCAGCTCTTCTTTGTTGTTTGGTCTCGTGCCCCTCATTTTCCTCTTGAGAATACTCCATAGATTCTCAATGGGGTTTTGGACCGGCGAGTTGGCTGGCGAGTCAAGCACTGTGGCATGAACATCAAACTGTAGGGATGGCTCCATCTAGTGGGCATCCTTTGTCTGTTCTCCTTGTGATTTTTTGTCAGCCAGTTCCTGATCTTTGTTCTTAGTTTTCTTAGTTTCCCCTGTTCCTGTCCTGTTCTGTTTTCCTAGTTTCATGTTTAGCTTAATTCCCTAGATCCTGCTTTAGTATTTATTAATGTTTTACGTTTGGTAATTCCCCTGGCCCTGGCCTCCTTGTTTATCAGTTCTTAATTTATGTTTTTAGTTTCTACATCTTCAGTCCTTTACTCCTAGTTTAAATCTCCATGTTTACCTGCTTCTAGTTTCATGTTTAGGTTAATTCTGCTACTGGTTTCAGTTTAGTTTTCAGTTTAGTGTAATCTCCACATCCCAGGTTTGATTAGTTTCCTGGCCCTGTTCTGTTAATTGTTCCCAGGTGTGTGTCATTACTTCCTGTCTTGTCTGTGTGTATATATACTCTGTCTGCCAGTCTGTCCTTTGTCGTGTCGTTGTTGGGTCTTCCATGTCTTGTCCTGCCAGCCTGTCTTGTTCCTCGTTCCATGGTTCATGTAAGTTTAGGCTGCCCCGTCAGCCCTTTGCTTTGTAATATTAAAGTGTTTATTTTTGAATAAATCCGAGTCTGAGTCCCTGCCTGCACCATTGGGTGCCTTCAGAGCAAATCCTAACACAAACCAGGTTTTGGTGCTTCTGGCGGCATGGGTGGGGGCCAGGTCCTGCTCAAAGATGAAATCTGCATCTCCATACAGATCCTCAGCAGAAGAAATCATGAAGTCCTCTAAAACATTCTGGTAGACTGTTGCAGTGACCTTGGATTTTAGAAAGCAGAGTTTACCAACACCTTCACCGAACATTGCACCCCAAATCATGACTGTGGATATTTCACTCTGGACCTCAAGCAGTATGGGCTCTGTTCCTCACCCTTCTTCCTCCAAACCCTTGGACCTTGATTTCTGAATGAAAGGCACACTTTACTTTCATCTGAAAAGAGGACAGAGGAACCAGACATTTGTAGCCCATCTCCCGGATGCATCTGAATGTGGTGATTTTTGAAACTGTATCTCCTGCCTCATTCCACTCTTTCTGGATCTCTGCCAGATTCTGTAATCTTCTCTATTTGATAATCCACTGAAGCCCACAGTCATCTCTTTTGCTGGTACATCTTCTCCTGCCACATTTTGCCCTTCCACTAGACTTTCCATTGATATGCTTGGACACAGCACTCTGTGAACAGCCAGCCTCCTTAGCTATAAACTTTTGTGGCTTACCCATCCTGTGGAGGGATCAATGATGGTTTTCTGGCCAGTTGTTATGTCTGCAATCTTCACCATATTGAACCAAACTGAGACAATTGAACCAAAGTGAAGCAATTTAATGACACCTGGGGAAACCTGTGCAGGTTCTTTGAGTTTAGTAGATTATTAGTGTGTCACACTCAAGTTTAAAACATTCATGCCCTGCAAAAGCTGGGCTGATTTCTCCACAGTACAGTACTCTAATTTTTTGAATTCCTGTTTTCATGGGTTTCATGAGCTGGAAGCCCAAATTATGTAAAAATAAACAAATAAATACTTGAAATCATTTAAATTGTGGGCCCTGACTCTATCATCTGTAAAATAATAACTTTTTGAATGGAATTATGTAAGTTAATCAACTTTTCCATGATATTCAATTTTTTTTTGAAAGGGTCTGTATTAGACTTAAACTATATTTTATGATAAATGTTACTTACAACATGGTTGTGTCATGTGAAAAAAGACAGATCTATGGGACTCCGTTTTTTGTCCAACATGCCCAGAGTGTAAAGTGCACTCATCCAAACTACTTCCATTGTACCTAATCTGAGTTTTCTCTTCAAAGATTAAAGTTAAAGATATTTATATTTTGTTATATCTCAACATAAAACAGTGTAGACTAATAAAACCTGATGAGTCACAATCAGCAGCTTCCGTCTCGCCCTAGTCTGTGTTTCTGCCTGCCTTGTGAATATACTGTCAAGGAATGACACAAGTGTGTTTTTTTTTTTTTTTTTAATCTTTTGTTTGAATCAAACTCATTTATGTACGTCTTCTTATATACGAGTAAAATGTAAGTGAATTTCGTCGGAGCAGCAACAAAGAAGTCTAGCCGCAGAGCAATTCCTGTTCTGCTTGAGACTAAAAGGAAGTGGCTTCACAAGTAGAAAGCATGTACCGGGAAAATACCGTCTAAGACCATTGTCTCTGTTTTGTTTGGCTGCCAAAAAGATCAGATCCCGTGGCAGGATTATTGACTGGTTTAGAAGTCCAGCAGCTCCTGCAAACAGTGAATGTTATGCTTTGTTGAGACTTCAATCTGCAGCCAGCACGAGCATTCTGTTTTTAGTCTGTATTTGAGCAGACAGCCTGTGGACGGTCCATGAATTTCACAACAGGACTGCACTTACATGAAGTAAAGAGAAAACGGTAATATCTCGTTGTGTTGACCTCCTCTCTGGCAGCTGATAAGCTGCACCATAGAACACGTGAGAGCTGTTTTTATTCTCTGTTGGTCAAATTGATTTGTTAAGGAATCAGACGAGTCCATGCCGGTACTGGAGATTTGTTTTTCTTACTATTTGTACATCTGTTGGTGTTGGTTTCCTTACTTTTGGATACTGCACATGGCAGTTTTTTGTATTTCTTTTATTTTTATGTTTCCCTCTAAAGTTTGCATTAACATAATAATGATTTTGTTTAATTTATCTTTGAACACCAAAATTACTTTCTTCAGACACATATCTTTAAAACAAACTCCAAAATTGATGCCAGCAGCATGTTAGTGTTAAATAAGGTTGAAAAAACTAATTTTAAATGTAACTAGAGAAATTGCATTTCCTGCAAAAACGCAGTGTGAAGGCATATTGCTGAAGAACTTACTGAAAAACAGCTGAAATGAGCTAAAAACATGCTGAAATGTAGCTGAAATGGAAGAACAAGCCTAAAATAGCAGAAGAAAGCAGAAATGTTTGCTGAATTTTGTTTAAACAAGCAGAAATTAGCACAAAAATTAGTAAATTAGCAACAACAACAAAAAACGTAAGTTAGCAAAATAGCTTAAAAGGCAGGAAGAAGCTTAAACTGCCAGAAGTGGAGAGAGCACAATTGCGCCCAATTAGACTGAAAGAAGCTGAAATTAACATAAAACGTGGAAATTATCAGAAAAAAGAGAAATTTGCAACAAAAAAACAAACGAAACAAAAAAAGCTGAAAGTAGCTAAAAATGTAGAAAGAAGCTTAAATTACCGTACCAGAAGTGGAGAGAGAGCATTTGTGCTGAATTAGGCTGTTAAACGTTAAAATGGGTACAAAAAATGTAGAGTTAGCTGAAAAGGCTCAAATGGGAGTGGTGGCGCAGAGGTTAGAGAAGATGTGCCTGTGATCGGAAAGTTGCAGGTTCAACTCCCGGTACATTCTACATCAAAATGTGGGTGGAAAAGTTGAAACACCCACACCTGCATTCCACCCTCATTTGCCCCACCCCCACCATTTGCTTCCCAAAAAAGGTCTCCCTTGAAAAGTTCTTGTGTCTCAATGAGACTACATGTAAAAATAAAGGGTAAATAAAAATAAATAAATACTGGTAAGCATAAAAATTAGCTAAATAGTAGCTGAAATAGCAGAAAAAGCTGAAACTTGCAGAGAAATAAGCAAAAAGGAGCATAACAAGCAAAAATTTAAAGTAGAAAAAGGAAAAAAAACGTAGTTAGCAGAAAGAATCAGAAAGAATATCCTGATGCATGCTCAATAATCCAGGTAGAAAAATAAAATAAAAAAGTTAAGTCTGGTCCTCTGGACATTGAAAAAACAAAACAAAATTTAAAAGACTGAGCTGAACACAGCACCTCAGACTGAAGAAGTCTTTCGAATGAAAGACGAAACGTTCCTACAATTTTTTTGTTTTGTTTTTTGAAAGTCCAGAGGACCAGACTTAACTTTTTTAGAATCAGAAAGGAGCACATAACAACTGAAAAACAGCTCAAATTAGCTGAAAGTAGCTGAAAAAAAAAGTTTTTAAATTTGCACAAGGAAGCTGAAAGATGCTGAAGCAGAACAAAATGTGAAAGGAGCAGTAAAAGGTGGTAAACGCATTTAAAGATTTGAAGGATGTAAAATGAGCTCAGTTCATTTTCTAAGATGAAAAAATGGCATCCATCCATTACCTTTTACCTGCTTCTTCCATTTTGGGGAACACGGGGGTCGCCGGTGCCCATGTCAGCAATCACTGAGCGAGGTGCGGGGTACACCCTGGATGGGTCGCAAGTCTGGAAAAAAATGGCAGAAAAGGCTAAATATTTCATAAAGCTAAAGCTGCACCAGTACCAAAAGTTGTAGCACCCTTCTCTTGAACAGCTTTTGTCATTCTTCTTGGCAAATTTTCCGTTAGCAACTAAATAAAATGTGTGGGAGTTTAAAGAAATCGTTGCTGCTGAGGAGGTAAAAATGACCCTTTACTGGATATAATTGTATTTGGGGAAACTTGGCCACTTTCTGAAAATGCAAAAAAAAAAAAAAGTTTAAACAATGCTATGTCATGTACTGTGATAGCAAACATTTAGTTTCACTTTTGCGAAGATGTGGGTACACACTGTGTGGTTATAACCTGAGGCTAACAAACTAGCTAACGGCACACAGTGGGTGAAAGCAGGAGGCTATTTCTGTCCTACTGTTAGACATGTCAGTGTTTATAAAGTGAATTTTAGTGATTTTGACATGATATGAATCTTTGTGTTTTAGGTAAAGAAACTCACAATCACACAGTGAGCATAAATGGATTTAAAGACACTAAAATCTTCATATTTTGATGAATAAATTATGAATATCAGTTAAAAAAAGGCTACTAGATAAAACCTTGGCAGTCCTGGCACATAAAAGGTCTGTTTCTGCCTACATTTGATCTCTGAGCTCACTTGAATGTATCTGACTGAAATAAATCGAGTGAAATGTAATCATCCAGTCAGAATTTCTTCACACAGCTCCTCGGGCTATGAGTTTTGTTTCGTCCTCTCTGCACAGGAGGTAAAAGCAAAACATGCCTTTGTGAAGGTAGTTTTGAAATCCATATTTATTGTCTCATCAGATTATGGCTGGTTGCTGTAAACTGAAGCATTGCTTCTGGTATTTTCTTACATTTTTATTTTTTTTATGGAAACAAAACTGCACTGGCTTCATCTAGGAGTGTCTTTCTAACAAGGACGTTGGCAGAAATTGCAACTTCCCTCACCTTCCTCTATGTAGCTGTCTCTGGGAATTTACAAACGTAGGAAAAAAACATTATGCAAATGTTTAATATTCATCCTTGCGTAGAAAAACATCTGCTCTTTCATTATCATCCATTTGCCTTTGCCATTTTCCTGAGCTCCTTCTGTGGACTTTTCCCCGTAATCGGCGGCGTATAATAACCATCATCTGCCACGCCAATGAGCCATGGCGTAAAACTGCCCGTCTTCATATTTATCTGCACTGATCTTAAAGCCTTCACAGCATCCGTGCGGAAGGGAAACAACGCTTTGTGGAGGAGGAACAGCAGAATGGTGGGAGGACACTCCCGAGGATGTCATTTGGAAAACCCCTCACCTTCACGACACGAAGGCGCTGAAGCGCGGTGGGTGGGCGGCCGCCGTTGACGAGGTGTGATAAATAAGGGTCAGACACTGGATATTCGTGTTAATCTCTTTCCGCTCCTCAGTTTTTAAAGACATAAAGAGGCTGCAAACTTGTCAAATGATGAGACTGATGAGACTTCGAGCCGTTTTCATCGTTTTGAGTTTACCGTCGCTCTTTCTAGGTTTACTTGTGCCGATCTGTCAGCCTCTCCGCCTGACAGCTGATGTCTGCAGCGTTAGCCTGGAGAAAGCCAGGGGAGGAGAGGTGTCTTAAAAATATGATGCACCAGTTAGCCAAAGAGCCCCTCTCACATCCTGCATCTTTTAGTCACACGCACCACTGAACTGTTAGGAAGATACCCAGACCGACGTTGACCGAGTCCACATACATGTAGATTGTTGCTTTTGTTGCAGAAAAGATCAATAATCATACTGGGATCTGAGTGGGTGTAATTTGTTTAGACTTTCCTGATGTTCACAAAGTCTGCCGCTTCCTGTCTTTCTTGTCTTATTAACACAAAGAAGTAGTCCAACGGAACAGAGCTATTGATGAGGACAATCGATTGGACTCTAGGAAGTGATTTAGGTGTGAAATGTGATGCACCGTAGATGATCCTTAAGCTGTATGTACACAGTCAACACAGTTGAGTCCAGCTCTCCCAACTCAAATATTTACTCTGCTAATAAAACTTGTAAATCAGAGGTCTGCTTGGGTCATAGATGACAGAAGAAAACAAAGTGATTCTCTCACAAAGATGGAGAGCTCCAAATACTTTTATACACTGGGTGTAGTGGTTCAGGTGTGTATACCTAACTGAACTTTGTTTAGACTAAATAATTAGTTGTGATTTAGCTTTGTAAACTAATTTAAATAAGTGAGTTATCCTTATTATATGTTTGAGTCAGAGCACTGATCTTTTAACTGATGGTAATCTAACATGTCAGATGTAATATCTGATAAGTCCCCCCCCAAAAAAAAGTTAACAACAAAACAACTGGATTTTATTCTGTAGCTGAAGACGTTTCGCTTCTCATCCCAGGAGTTTTTGCAATTCAAAGGATGGAGTGTGGGGAGTTTGAGTTATAAGTGTGGGTGTTCTGTAAGCTAGATGCACATGCAGATTGCCCTCTCACTCCTCACAATAGAGGTTCGTTATGATCTTTGTTAGTCTATGGGCCAGTTTGGTCCCATGAATGAAGTTCTTGATGGATGTGAAAGTGACTGGGTATCGGGCCTAAAGCTGCATTATCAGTTTATGAAAGTTGAAATCTGAGACCTCCTCCTCCCTTTAAAGGTGGTTTTCTCATGGCTTCCTTCACCCCTCTCTCAAACCATCTGTTTTCTTGGTCCAAAATGTGAACATTTTGGTCCTCAAAAGAGTGCTCCTTATCCTTCAGGTGTAGGTGAACCACACCTGAAGTGTAGATCACACTGTTGTTTGGTTGTCAAACTATCTGTCAGTTCAGAAGCAATGTGTCTGACATAATGGTATCTAGTTACTTAACGGTCTCTAATGGTGTGCCAGAAGCCTCAGTTTTAGGACCCACTCTTTTTACAATTTATATAAATAATTTAGGTCAAAATATTCCTGACGCACACTTGCATCTCTATGCCGACGATACAGTTGTTTATTGCTGAGCTAACACAGTTGCCAACGTTTTCCAGCTTCTATAGTTTATCTTTGACATCATTCAGTCAGACTTATTTCACTTTAAGCTGGTGCTAAATCCTGATAAAACCAAAGGAGGGATGTTATCAAATAGAACGTTGGTGCCAGCAGTTCTTCCTCCTATCACATCCATGCATGGTGTTCCTATTGAGTTTGTAGACTTTTACAAATACTTGGGAATGTTGGTCGATGCACATCTCCAACTGAAATAAAAACTGGCTTTCTATTTCAGAAATAGATCTTGCTTAACCCTGAATGCCAGAAAACGCCTTGTAACTGCTACCTTCCTACCGGCCATTGACTATGGTGACATTATTTACATGAATGCCCCTGCTAGTTCCTTGCAGATGTTGGATGCTGACTATCATGGTGCGCTAAGATTCATAACTGGTTGTAACTACCGTATATCCATCACTGTACCCTGTACTCCTTGGTCAGTTGGTTACATTTATCTACACGTAGGCTCTCACACTGGTTCATTTTCATCTATAAATCTCTCCTTGGTCTACCTTCTTTTATCTCCTCCCACATGTCACGCCATCAGTGCAGTTACAAAATGCGCTCTCAATCCATCATTACCTGCAGCGTTCCCTCAGTGCATACTGAACTTGGCAAAAATGCCTTTTCCAACTCTGCTCCTGCAACCTGGAACACCTTGCAACAGGAACTGAAGTTGTCCACCTGATTTCTTTACGGGATTTTAAACATTTGATAAGGTCAATAGAAGCATCAAAGCAAACGTGTTCTTGTTTTTAATATTTTATCTTGTTTTACAGCACATTGATTTATTGTTTTATACACTGCCGTACTTTATTTTAATTGCATTTTTATTATACTACATTGATGTCTGTACTTTTGTCTTGTAAATGAGTCCTCGTGGCTCAATGAAACTAGCCTGTATAAATAAAAGTTGAATGGAAAAAAATGATAAAACCTACAGTCTTGTCCTGAAGAGCTGGCTCTCCTGTGCTGAGCCATGTGTCTGTAAAGCTGTTTGGTTTCTCCAGTATAAACTTCTGGACATTCCTCAATGTACTGGACTGCATACACAACACCACTCTGTTTGTGTTTGGGTGTTTTGTCCTTAGGGTGGACCAGCCTCTGTCTGAGAGTCCTGTTGGGATTGAAATGTCCTGAGATGTTGTGTTGGAGAAAATCCTTGAGTTTCTCAGATACTCCATCAACATAAGGGATACAGTAATGTTTTTCCATCCATTTTTCTCCTTTCATTATAGGTATTGATTGCCACCAAGATTAATTGGCGAAGGATCATGGTTTTGCTTTACGCATTTAAACAGAACCCAAGATGGCCTCCATAGCCAATTGACCTAAAAATAGCTATAACTTTGTTGGTTTACAAGATTTTGACCTTTTATATACGTTATCCCCAAACATAACTTCTCAAATGAGCAAAATCAAAAACGGTTTTCCAAGTTTTTGAATTTCACAGAACACAGCTCTGCAGAGAGTAGTGAAGGTTGCACAGAAGTCTGTTGGAGTCAGCATCCCCACCATCCAGACATATACACCTCCAGATGCAGGAAGAGAGCCACCTGTATGAAGGACCCAACTCATCCAGCACACACACTTTTTGCCCCGCTCCCCTCAGGAAGGAGGTTGAGGAGCATTAAGTGTAGAACCACTAGACTGAGGAACAG
Organism: Garcialebias charrua; assembly: GCA_038048925.1. Taxonomy (NCBI): domain Eukaryota; kingdom Metazoa; phylum Chordata; class Actinopteri; order Cyprinodontiformes; family Rivulidae; genus Garcialebias; species Garcialebias charrua. Next base: position 7,000 of record JBBPBX010070742.1, on the reverse strand, counting down.
CTTCTACCCTGAGGCTGTTAGACTCATGAATCTCTAATCAGGATAATCACTGTGAAGAATCACATCATGCTTTTGTTTGATGCTGCTGTTCAGTGTATTGTTTTTGTACTACTAGTGCTTACTGTATTTTTCGATAACGTTTTTCTTAGTTTATATCTTAGACGTTATTAGTGTTTTTCTTTTACATTTTATACATTTTTATGTATCCAAAACCCTGTGTACACAATTTTGTTCCACCACATGTCGTGCGAATGACAAATAAAGAACCTTGAATCCTTGATTAAGGTTATTTATGCTGTATACAGTATATAAATATTTTCAAACATATGTTTGACGTAAGGAGACAGCTGAACATTTGACTCTGTGGGAGACGAGGCGGGGATGGAAATGCACCTTTTTTTTTAAACAACTCGAAGCGGTACAAAGTCACAGAACTAGCACGTTAAACAATTAGCATATTGTCTTTGTTCTTCAGCCATAAATGCAAATGTCTATACGTGCAAATTCTACACTTGATTTCCATCACGGGGAGCGAAACGAGATCAGCTTGTGGTGCCGTGTCGCTCAGCTGCACGGAAACAAAACATCTGAGACTCGGACCAAAATGCTAATATGAAGAATTAAAGCTGCACTGACATCATCAGAGTCAGAGTCAGAGTCAGAGAGAATTTATTGTCATTTGCACCGCATGTAGTACATGTGTTGAAAACGAGATTATGTACACAGGGTCCCAGTTACATCCAACAACAAATGCAAGAGAAAAACAATAATAACATCTAGGATTAACTAAGAGAGACATCACATCAGCTAGTAATACACTAAGCCCTAATGTAGTAGAAAAACATCATTATAAACAGCAGCACGAACATGAGCAGATGGTCACAGATGAACGCAGCAACAAGAAACAGATCAGTATATCAGTATGATGTGAC
>JBBPBX010070741.1:0-18507 GCA_038048925.1 Garcialebias charrua | reverse complement strand
CACTGCCTTCAGTCACTGCCTTCAGTCACTGCCTTCAGTCACTGCCTTCAGTCACTGCCTTCAGTCACTGCCTTCAGTCACTGCCTTCTGTCACTGCCTTCAGTCACTGCCTTCTGTCACTGCCTTCAGTCACTGCCTTCAGTCACTGCCTTCAGTCACTGCCTTCAGTCACTGCCTTCAGTCACTGCCTTCAGTCACTGCCTTCAGTCACTGCCTTCTGTCACTGCCTTCTGTCACTGCCTTCAGTCACTGCCTTCAGTCACTGCCTTCAGTCACTGCCTTCAGTCACTGCCTTCAGTCACTGCCTTCTGTCACTGCCTTCAGTCACTGCCTTCAGTCACTGCCTTCTGTCACTGCCTTCTGTCACTGCCTTCAGTCACTGCCTTCAGTCACTGCCTTCAGTCACTGCCTTCAGTCACTGCCTTCTGTCACTGCCTTCAGTCACTGCCTTCTGTCACTGCCTTCAGTCACTGCCTTCTGTCACTGCATTCGGTCACTGCCTTCAGTCACTGCCTTCAGTCACTGCCTACAGTCACTGCCTTCAGTCACTGCCTTCGGCCACTGGTCTTCGGTCACTGCCTTCGGCCACTGGTCTTCAGTCACTGCCTTCAGTTACTGCCTACAGTCACTGCCTTCAGTCACTGCCTTCGGCCACTGGTCTTCGGTCACTGCCTTCGGCCACTGGTCTTCAGTCACTGCCTTCGGTCACTGCCTTCAGTCACTGCCTTCAGTCACTGCCTTCGGTCACTGCCTTCGGTCACTGCCTTCAGTCACTGCCTTCAGTCACTGCATTCGGTCACTGCCTTTGGCCACTGGTCTTTGGTCACTGCCTTCGGACACTGCCTTCAGCCACTGGTCTTCAGCCACTGTTCTTCGGTCACTGCCTTCGGTCACTGCCTTCAGCCACTGCCTTCGGTCACTGCCTTCAGTCACTGCCTTCAGTCACTGCCTTCAGCCACTGGTCTTCGGCCACTGCCTTCAGTCACTGCCTTCGGTCATTGCCTTCAGCCACTGCCTTCGGTCACTGCCTTCAGTCACTGCCTTCGGTCACTGCAATCGGCCACTGGTTTTCGGTCACTGCCTTCGGTCACTGCATTCGGTCACTGCCTTCGACCACTGGTCTTCGGCCACTGTTCTTCGGTAACTGCTCTTCGGTCACTGCCTTCGGTCACTGCCTCCGGCCACTGGTCTTCGGCCACTGTTCTTCGGCCAATGGTCCTCGGTCACTGCCTTCGGTCACTGTCTTCGGCCATTGCCTTCGGTCACTGCCTTCGGTCAATGGCTTCGGCCACTGGTCTTCAGCCACTGTTCTCCGGCCACTGGTCTTCGGTCACTGCCTTCGGTCACTGTCTTCGGTCACTGCCTTCGTTCACTGCCTTCGGTCACTAACTTTGGTCACTGCCTTTGGTCACTGCCTTTGGTCACTGCCTTCGGCCACTGCCTTCGGTCACTGCCTTCGGTCACTGTCTTCGGCCACTGCCTTCGGTCACTGCCTTCGGTAACTGCCTTCAGTCACTGCCTTAGGTCACTTCCTTCGGCCACTGCCTTCGGTCACTGCCTTCGTCTGCCTTCTGTCACTGCCTTCTGTCACTGCCTTCAGTCACTGCCTTCAGTCACTGTCTTCAGTCACTGCCTTCAGTCACTGCCTTCAGTCACTGCCTTCAGTCACTGCCTTCTGTCACTGCCTTCTGTCACTGCCTTCAGTCACTGCCTTCTGTCACTGCCTTCAGTCACTGCCTTCAGTCACTGCCTTCAGTCACTGCCTTCTGTCACTGCCTTCAGTCACTGCCTTCAGTCACTGCCTTCAGTCACTGCCTTCTGTCACTGCCTTCTGTCACTGCCTTCAGTCACTGCCTTCAGTCACTGCCTTCAGTCACTGCCTTCAGTCACTGCCTTCAGTCACTGCCTTCAGTCACTGCCTTCTGTCACTGCCTTCAGTCACTGCCTTCTGTCACTGCCTTCAGTCACTGCCTTCAGTCACTGCCTTCAGTCACTGCCTTCAGTCACTGCCTACAGTCACTGCCTTCAGTCACTGCCTTCGGCCACTGGTCTTCGGTCACTGCCTTCGGCCACTGGTCTTCAGTCACTGCCTTCAGTTACTGCCTACAGTCACTGCCTTCAGTCACTGCCTTCGGCCACTGGTCTTCGGTCACTGCCTTCGGCCACTGGTCTTCAGTCACTGCCTTCGGTCACTGCCTTCAGTCACTGCCTTCAGTCACTGCCTTCGGTCACTGCCTTCGGTCACTGCCTTCAGTCACTGCCTTCAGTCACTGCATTCGGTCACTGCCTTTGGCCACTGGTCTTTGGTCACTGCCTTCGGACACTGCCTTCAGCCACTGGTCTTCAGCCACTGTTCTTCGGTCACTGCCTTCGGTCACTGCCTTCAGCCACTGCCTTCGGTCACTGCCTTCAGTCACTGCCTTCAGTCACTGCCTTCAGCCACTGGTCTTCGGCCACTGCCTTCAGTCACTGCCTTCGGTCATTGCCTTCAGCCACTGCCTTCGGTCACTGCCTTCAGTCACTGCCTTCGGTCACTGCAATCGGCCACTGGTTTTCGGTCACTGCCTTCGGTCACTGCATTCGGTCACTGCCTTCGACCACTGGTCTTCGGCCACTGTTCTTCGGTAACTGCTCTTCGGTCACTGCCTTCGGTCACTGCCTCCGGCCACTGGTCTTCGGCCACTGTTCTTCGGCCAATGGTCCTCGGTCACTGCCTTCGGTCACTGTCTTCGGCCATTGCCTTCGGTCACTGCCTTCGGTCAATGGCTTCGGCCACTGGTCTTCAGCCACTGTTCTCCGGCCACTGGTCTTCGGTCACTGCCTTCGGTCACTGTCTTCGGTCACTGCCTTCGTTCACTGCCTTCGGTCACTAACTTTGGTCACTGCCTTTGGTCACTGCCTTTGGTCACTGCCTTCGGCCACTGCCTTCGGTCACTGCCTTCGGTCACTGTCTTCGGCCACTGCCTTCGGTCACTGCCTTCGGTAACTGCCTTCAGTCACTGCCTTAGGTCACTTCCTTCGGCCACTGCCTTCGGTCACTGCCTTCGGTCATTGCCTTCGGTCACTGCCTTCGGTCACTGCCTTCGGTCACTGTCTTCGGCCACTGCCTTCGGCCACTGGTCTTCGGTCATTGCCTTCGGTCACTGCCTTTGGCGACTGCCTTCGGTCATTGCCTTCGGTCACTGCCTTCGGCCACTATTCTTCAGTCACTGTTCTTCGGTCATTGCCTTTGGTCATTGCCTTTGGTCACTGCCTTCGGCCACTGCCTTCGGTCACTGCCTTCAGTCACTGCCTTCAGTCACTGTCTTCAGTCACTGCCTTCAGTCACTGCCTTCAGTCACTACCTTCAGTCACCACCTTCAGTCACTGCATTCAGTCACTGCCTTCAGTCAATGCCTTCGGTCACTACCTTCGGTCACTGCCTTCGGCTACCTTCAGTCACTGCCTTAAGTCACTGCCTTCGGTCACTGCCTTCAGTCACTGCCTTCAGTCAATGCCTTCAGTCACTGCCTTCAGTCACTGCCTTCAGTCACTGCCTTCTGTCACTGCCTTCAGTCACTGCCTTCAGTCACTGCCTTCAGTCACTGCCTTCTGTCACTGCCTTCAGTCACTGCCTTCAGTCACTGCCTTCAGTCACTGTCTTCAGTCACTGCCTTCAGTCACTGCCTTCAGTCACTGCCTTCAGTCACTGCCTTCTGTCACTGCCTTCTGTCACTGCCTTCAGTCACTGCCTTCAGTCACTGCCTTCAGTCACTGCCTTCAGTCACTGTCACTGCCTTCTGTCACTGCCTTCAGTCACTGCCTTCAGTCACTGCCTTCAGTCACTGCCTTCTGTCACTGCCTTCAGTCACTGCCTTCTGTCACTGCCTTCAGTCACTGCCTTCTGTCACTGCCTTCAGTCACTGCCTTCTGTCACTGCCTTCAGTCACTGCCTTCTGTCACTGCCTTCAGTCACTGCCTTCAGTCACTGCCTTCAGTCACTGCCTTCAGTCACTGCCTTCTGTCACTGCCTTCAGTCACTGCCTTCAGTCACTGCCTTCTGTCACTGCCTTCAGTCACTGCCTTCATCTGTCACTGCCTTCAGTCACTGCCTTGTCACTGCCTTCAGTCACTGCCTTCAGTCACTGCCTTCAGTCACTGCCTTCAGTCACTGCCTTCAGTCACTGCCTTCAGTCACTGCCTTCTGTCACTGCCTTCAGTCACTGCCTTCAGTCACTGCCTTCAGTCACTGCCTTCTGTCACTGCCTTCAGTCACTGCCTTCTGTCACTGCCTTCAGTCACTGCCTTCTGTCACTGCCTTCTGTCACTGCCTTCAGTCACTGCCTTCAGTCACTGTCTTCAGTCACTGCCTTCAGTCACTGCCTTCAGTCACTGCCTTCAGTCACTGCCTTCTGTCACTGCCTTCTGTCACTGCCTTCAGTCACTGCCTTCTGTCACTGCCTTCAGTCACTGCCTTCTGTCACTGCCTTCAGTCACTGCCTTCAGTCACTGCCTTCAGTCACTGCCTTCAGTCACTGCCTTCTGTCACTGCCTTCTGTCACTGCCTTCAGTCACTGCCTTCTGTCACTGCCTTCAGTCACTGCCTTCAGTCACTGCCTTCAGTCACTGCCTTCAGTCACTGCCTTCTGTCACTGCCTTCAGTCACTGCCTTCAGTCACTGCCTTCAGTCACTGCCTTCTGTCACTGCCTTCAGTCACTGCCTTCAGTCACTGCCTTCAGTCACTGCCTTCAGTCACTGCCTTCAGTCACTGCCTTCAGTCACTGCCTTCAGTCACTGCCTTCAGTCACTGCCTTCTGTCACTGCCTTCTGTCACTGCCTTCTGTCACTGCCTTCTGTCACTGCCTTCTGTCACTGCCTTCTGTCACTGCCTTCAGTCACTGCCTTCAGTCACTGCCTTCAGTCACTGCCTTCAGTCACTGCCTTCAGTCACTGCCTTCTGTCACTGCCTTCTGTCACTGCCTTCAGTCACTGCCTTCTGTCACTGCCTTCAGTCACTGCCTTCTGTCACTGCCTTCTGTCACTGCCTTCTGTCACTGCCTTCAGTCACTGCCTTCTGTCACTGCCTTCTGTCACTGCCTTCAGTCACTGCCTTCAGTCACTGCCTTCAGTCACTGCCTTCAGTCACTGCCTTCTGTCACTGCCTTCTGTCACTGCCTTCTGTCACTGCCTTCAGTCACTGCCTTCTGTCACTGCCTTCAGTCACTGCCTTCAGTCACTGCCTTCAGTCACTGCCTTCAGTCACTGCCTTCAGTCACTGCCTTCAGTCACTGCCTTCTGTCACTGCCTTCAGTCACTGCCTTCAGTCACTGCCTTCAGTCACTGCCTTCAGTCACTGCCTTCTGTCACTGCCTTCTGTCACTGCCTTCTGTCACTGCCTTCAGTCACTGCCTTCTGTCACTGCCTTCAGTCACTGCCTTCTGTCACTGCCTTCTGTCACTGCCTTCAGTCACTGCCTTCAGTCACTGCCTTCAGTCACTGCCTTCTGTCACTGCCTTCAGTCACTGCCTTCTGTCACTGCCTTCTGTCACTGCCTTCTGTCACTGCCTTCAGTCACTGCCTTCAGTCACTGCCTTCTGTCACTGCCTTCTGTCACTGCCTTCTGTCACTGCCTTCTGTCACTGCCTTCAGTCACTGCCTTCAGTCACTGCCTTCAGTCACTGCCTTCTGTCACTGCCTTCAGTCACTGCCTTCTGTCACTGCCTTCAGTCACTGCCTTCTGTCACTGCATTCGGTCACTGCCTTCAGTCACTGCCTTCAGTCACTGCCTACAGTCACTGCCTTCAGTCACTGCCTTCGGCCACTGGTCTTCGGTCACTGCCTTCGGCCACTGGTCTTCAGTCACTGCCTTCAGTTACTGCCTACAGTCACTGCCTTCAGTCACTGCCTTCGGCCACTGGTCTTCGGTCACTGCCTTCGGCCACTGGTCTTCAGTCACTGCCTTCGGTCACTGCCTTCAGTCACTGCCTTCAGTCACTGCCTTCGGTCACTGCCTTCGGTCACTGCCTTCAGTCACTGCCTTCAGTCACTGCATTCGGTCACTGCCTTTGGCCACTGGTCTTTGGTCACTGCCTTCGGACACTGCCTTCAGCCACTGGTCTTCAGCCACTGTTCTTCGGTCACTGCCTTCGGTCACTGCCTTCAGCCACTGCCTTCGGTCACTGCCTTCAGTCACTGCCTTCAGTCACTGCCTTCAGCCACTGGTCTTCGGCCACTGCCTTCAGTCACTGCCTTCGGTCATTGCCTTCAGCCACTGCCTTCGGTCACTGCCTTCAGTCACTGCCTTCGGTCACTGCAATCGGCCACTGGTTTTCGGTCACTGCCTTCGGTCACTGCATTCGGTCACTGCCTTCGACCACTGGTCTTCGGCCACTGTTCTTCGGTAACTGCTCTTCGGTCACTGCCTTCGGTCACTGCCTCCGGCCACTGGTCTTCGGCCACTGTTCTTCGGCCAATGGTCCTCGGTCACTGCCTTCGGTCACTGTCTTCGGCCATTGCCTTCGGTCACTGCCTTCGGTCAATGCCTTCGGCCACTGGTCTTCAGCCACTGTTCTCCGGCCACTGGTCTTCGGTCACTGCCTTCGGTCACTGTCTTCGGTCACTGCCTTCGTTCACTGCCTTCGGTCACTAACTTTGGTCACTGCCTTTGGTCACTGCCTTTGGTCACTGCCTTCGGCCACTGCCTTCGGTCACTGCCTTCGGTCACTGTCTTCGGCCACTGCCTTCGGTCACTGCCTTCGGTAACTGCCTTCAGTCACTGCCTTAGGTCACTTCCTTCGGCCACTGCCTTCGGTCACTGCCTACGGTCATTGCCTTCGGTCACTGCCTTCGGTCACTGCCTTCGGTCACTGTCTTCGGCCACTGCCTTCGGCCACTGGTCTTCGGTCATTGCCTTCGGTCACTGCCTTTGGCGACTGCCTTCGGTCATTGCCTTCGGTCACTGCCTTCGGCCACTATTCTTCAGTCACTGTTCTTCGGTCATTGCCTTTGGTCATTGCCTTTGGTCACTGCCTTCGGCCACTGCCTTCGGTCACTGCCTTCAGTCACTGCCTTCAGTCACTGTCTTCAGTCACTGCCTTCAGTCACTGCCTTCAGTCACTACCTTCAGTCACCACCTTCAGTCACTGCATTCAGTCACTGCCTTCAGTCAATGCCTTCGGTCACTACCTTCGGTCACTGCCTTCGGCTACCTTCAGTCACTGCCTTAAGTCACTGCCTTCGGTCACTGCCTTCAGTCACTGCCTTCAGTCAATGCCTTCAGTCACTGCCTTCAGTCACTGCCTTCAGTCACTGCCTTCAGTCACTGCCGTCGTCAGTCACTGCCTTCAGTCACTGCCTTCAGTCACTGCCTTCAGTCACTGCCTTCGGTCACTGCCTTTCACTGCCTTCGGTCACTGCCTTCGGTCACTGCCTTCAGTCACTGCCTTCAGTCACTGCCTTCAGTCACTGCCTTCAGTCACTGCCGTCAATCATTGCCTTCAGTCACTGCCTTCAGTCACTGCCTTCAGTCACTGCCTTCAGTCACTGCCTTCAGTCACTGCCTTCGGTCACTGCCTGTCACTGCATTCAGTCACTGCCTTCAGTCACTGCCTTCAGTCACTGCCTTCAGTCACTGCCTTCGGCCACTGTTCTTCGGTCACTGCCTTCGGCCACTGGTCTTCAGTCATTGCATTCGGTCACTGCCTTCTGTCACTGCCTTCTGTCACTGCCTTCTGTCACTGCCTTCAGTCACTGCCTTCAGTCACTGCCTTCAGTCACTGCCTTCAGTCACTGCCTTCAGTCACTGCCTTCAGTCACTGCCTTCAGTCACTGCCTTCAGTCACTGCCTTCAGTCACTGCCTTCAGTCACTGCCTTCAGTCACTGCCTTCAGTCACTGCCTTCTGTCACTGCCTTCAGTCACTGCCTTCTGTCACTGCCTTCTGTCACTGCCTTCAGTCACTGCCTTCAGTCACTGCCTTCAGTCACTGCCTTCAGTCACTGCCTTCTGTCACTGCCTTCAGTCACTGCCTTCTGTCACTGCCTTCTGTCACTGCCTTCTGTCACTGCCTTCTGTCACTGCCTTCAGTCACTGCCTTCAGTCACTGCCTTCAGTCACTGCCTTCAGTCACTGCCTTCAGTCACTGCCTTCAGTCACTGCCTTCAGTCACTGCCTTCAGTCACTGCCTTCAGTCACTGCCTTCAGTCACTGCCTTCAGTCACTGCCTTCTGTCACTGCCTTCAGTCACTGCCTTCAGTCACTGCCTTCAGTCACTGCCTTCAGTCACTGCCTTCTGTCACTGCCTTCAGTCACTGCCTTCTGTCACTGCCTTCAGTCACTGCCTTCTGTCACTGCCTTCTGTCACTGCCTTCAGTCACTGCCTTCAGTCACTGCCTTCTGTCACTGCCTTCAGTCACTGCCTTCTGTCACTGCCTTCAGTCACTGCCTTCTGTCACTGCCTTCTGTCACTGCCTTCAGTCACTGCCTTCAGTCACTGCCTTCAGTCACTGCCTTCAGTCACTGCCTTCTGTCACTGCCTTCTGTCACTGCCTTCAGTCACTGCCTTCTGTCACTGCCTTCAGTCACTGCCTTCTGTCACTGCCTTCTGTCACTGCCTTCTGTCACTGCCTTCAGTCACTGCCTTCTGTCACTGCCTTCAGTCACTGCCTTCAGTCACTGCCTTCAGTCACTGCCTTCTGTCACTGCCTTCAGTCACTGCCTTCAGTCACTGCCTTCAGTCACTGCCTTCTGTCACTGCCTTCAGTCACTGCCTTCTGTCACTGCCTTCAGTCACTGCCTTCTGTCACTGCCTTTCACTGCCTTTCACTGCCTTCAGTCACTGCCTTCAGTCACTGCCTTCAGTCACTGCCTTCAGTCACTGCCTTCAGTCACTGCCTTCAGTCACTGCCTTCTGTCACTGCCTTCAGTCACTGCCTTCAGTCACTGCCTTCAGTCACTGCCTTCAGTCACTGCCTTCTGTCACTGCCTTCTGTCACTGCCTTCAGTCACTGCCTTCTGTCACTGCCTTCAGTCACTGCCTTCAGTCACTGCCTTCAGTCACTGCCTTCTGTCACTGCCTTCAGTCACTGCCTTCTGTCACTGCCTTCAGTCACTGCCTTCAGTCACTGCCTTCAGTCACTGCCTTCAGTCACTGCCTTCAGTCACTGCCTTCAGTCACTGCCTTCTGTCACTGCCTTCAGTCACTGCCTTCAGTCACTGCCTTCAGTCACTGCCTTCAGTCACTGCCTTCAGTCACTGCCTTCAGTCACTGCCTTCAGTCACTGCCTTCAGTCACTGCCTTCAGTCACTGCCTTCAGTCACTGCCTTCTGTCACTGCCTTCAGTCACTGCCTTCTGTCACTGCCTTCTGTCACTGCCTTCTGTCACTGCCTTCAGTCACTGCCTTCTGTCACTGCCTTCAGTCACTGCCTTCAGTCACTGCCTTCAGTCACTGCCTTCAGTCACTGCCTTCTGTCACTGCCTTCAGTCACTGCCTTCTGTCACTGCCTTCAGTCACTGCCTTCTGTCACTGCCTTCAGTCACTGCCTTCAGTCACTGCCTTCAGTCACTGCCTTCAGTCACTGCCTTCTGTCACTGCCTTCAGTCACTGCCTTCAGTCACTGCCTTCAGTCACTGCCTTCTGTCACTGCCTTCTGTCACTGCCTTCTGTCACTGCCTTCAGTCACTGCCTTCAGTCACTGCCTTCAGTCACTGCCTTCAGTCACTGCCTTCTGTCACTGCCTTCAGTCACTGCCTTCAGTCACTGCCTTCTGTCACTGCCTTCAGTCACTGCCTTCTGTCACTGCCTTCAGTCACTGCCTTCAGTCACTGCCTTCAGTCACTGCCTTCTGTCACTGCCTTCAGTCACTGCCTTCTGTCACTGCCTTCAGTCACTGCCTTCAGTCACTGCCTTCAGTCACTGCCTTCAGTCACTGCCTTCAGTCACTGCCTTCTGTCACTGCCTTCTGTCACTGCCTTCAGTCACTGCCTTCAGTCACTGCCTTCAGTCACTGCCTTCAGTCACTGCCTTCAGTCACTGCCTTCTGTCACTGCCTTCAGTCACTGCCTTCTGTCACTGCCTTCAGTCACTGCCTTCTGTCACTGCCTTCTGTCACTGCCTTCTGTCACTGCCTTCAGTCACTGCCTTCTGTCACTGCCTTCAGTCACTGCCTTCAGTCACTGCCTTCAGTCACTGCCTTCAGTCACTGCCTTCAGTCACTGCCTTCAGTCACTGCCTTCAGTCACTGCCTTCAGTCACTGCCTTCTGTCACTGCCTTCAGTCACTGCCTTCTGTCACTGCCTTCAGTCACTGCCTTCTGTCACTGCCTTCTGTCACTGCCTTCAGTCACTGCCTTCAGTCACTGTCTTCAGTCACTGCCTTCAGTCACTGCCTTCAGTCACTGCCTTCAGTCACTGCCTTCTGTCACTGCCTTCTGTCACTGCCTTCAGTCACTGCCTTCAGTCACTGCCTTCAGTCACTGCCTTCAGTCACTGCCTTCTGTCACTGCCTTCAGTCACTGCCTTCTGTCACTGCCTTCAGTCACTGCCTTCAGTCACTGCCTTCAGTCACTGCCTTCTGTCACTGCCTTCAGTCACTGCCTTCAGTCACTGCCTTCAGTCACTGCCTTCAGTCACTGCCTTCAGTCACTGCCTTCAGTCACTGCCTTCAGTCACTGCCTTCTGTCACTGCCTTCTGTCACTGCCTTCAGTCACTGCCTTCAGTCACTGTCTTCAGTCACTGCCTTCAGTCACTGCCTTCTGTCACTGCCTTCTGTCACTGCCTTCAGTCACTGCCTTCTGTCACTGCCTTCAGTCACTGCCTTCTGTCACTGCCTTCTGTCACTGCCTTCTGTCACTGCCTTCAGTCACTGCCTTCTGTCACTGCCTTCTGTCACTGCCTTCTGTCACTGCCTTCTGTCACTGCCTTCAGTCACTGCCTTCTGTCACTGCCTTCAGTCACTGCCTTCAGTCACTGCCTTCAGTCACTGCCTTCAGTCACTGCCTTCAGTCACTGCCTTCTGTCACTGCCTTCTGTCACTGCCTTCTGTCACTGCCTTCAGTCACTGCCTTCAGTCACTGCCTTCTGTCACTGCCTTCTGTCACTGCCTTCAGTCACTGCCTTCAGTCACTGCCTTCAGTCACTGCCTTCTGTCACTGCCTTCAGTCACTGCCTTCAGTCACTGCCTTCAGTCACTGCCTTCAGTCACTGCCTTCAGTCACTGCCTTCAGTCACTGCCTTCTGTCACTGCCTTCAGTCACTGCCTTCTGTCACTGCCTTCAGTCACTGCCTTCAGTCACTGCCTTCAGTCACTGCCTTCTGTCACTGCCTTCAGTCACTGCCTTCAGTCACTGCCTTCAGTCACTGCCTTCTGTCACTGCCTTCAGTCACTGCCTTCTGTCACTGCCTTCAGTCACTGCCTTCTGTCACTGCCTTCTGTCACTGCCTTCAGTCACTGCCTTCAGTCACTGCCTTCAGTCACTGCCTTCAGTCACTGCCTTCAGTCACTGCCTTCAGTCACTGCCTTCTGTCACTGCCTTCTGTCACTGCCTTCAGTCACTGCCTTCAGTCACTGCCTTCAGTCACTGCCTTCAGTCACTGCCTTCTGTCACTGCCTTCAGTCACTGCCTTCTGTCACTGCCTTCAGTCACTGCCTTCAGTCACTGCCTTCAGTCACTGCCTTCAGTCACTGCCTTCAGCTGTCACTGCCTTCAGTCACTGCCTTCTGTCACTGCCTTCAGTCACTGCCTTCTGTCACTGCCTTCAGTCACTGCCTTCTGTCACTGCCTTCAGTCACTGCCTTCTGTCACTGCCTTCAGTCACTGCCTTCTGTCACTGCCTTCAGTCACTGCCTTCAGTCACTGCCTTCAGTCACTGCCTTCAGTCACTGCCTTCAGTCACTGCCTTCAGTCACTGCCTTCTGTCACTGCCTTCAGTCACTGCCTTCAGTCACTGCCTTCAGTCACTGCCTTCTGTCACTGCCTTCAGTCACTGCCTTCTGTCACTGCCTTCAGTCACTGCCTTCTGTCACTGCCTTCTGTCACTGCCTTCAGTCACTGCCTTCGTCACTTCAGTCACTGCCTTCAGTCACTGCCTTCAGTCACTGCCTTCAGTCACTGCCTTCTGTCACTGCCTTCTGTCACTGCCTTCAGTCACTGCCTTCTGTCACTGCCTTCAGTCACTGCCTTCTGTCACTGCCTTCTGTCACTGCCTTCTGTCACTGCCTTCAGTCACTGCCTTCTGTCACTGCCTTCAGTCACTGCCTTCAGTCACTGCCTTCAGTCACTGCCTTCAGTCACTGCCTTCAGTCACTGCCTTCTGTCACTGCCTTCTGTCACTGCCTTCAGTCACTGCCTTCTGTCACTGCCTTCAGTCACTGCCTTCAGTCACTGCCTTCAGTCACTGCCTCGCCTTCAGTCACTGCCTTCAGTCACTGCCTTCTGTCACTGCCTTCAGTCACTGCCTTCAGTCACTGCCTTCAGTCACTGCCTTCAGTCACTGCCTTCTGTCACTGCCTTCAGTCACTGCCTTCAGTCACTGCCTTCTGTCACTGCCTTCAGTCACTGCCTTCTGTCACTGCCTTCTGTCACTGCCTTCAGTCACTGCCTTCAGTCACTGCCTTCAGTCACTGCCTTCAGTCACTGCCTTCAGTCACTGCCTTCTGTCACTGCCTTCTGTCACTGCCTTCTGTCACTGCCTTCAGTCACTGCCTTCAGTCACTGCCTTCTGTCACTGCCTTCTGTCACTGCCTTCAGTCACTGCCTTCTGTCACTGCCTTCAGTCACTGCCTTCAGTCACTGCCTTCAGTCACTGCCTTCTGTCACTGCCTTCAGTCACTGCCTTCTGTCACTGCCTTCAGTCACTGCCTTCAGTCACTGCCTTCAGTCACTGCCTCAGTCACTGCCTTCAGTCACTGCCTTCGGCCACTGGTCTTCGGTCACTGCCTTCGGCCACTGGTCTTCAGTCACTGCCTTCAGTTACTGCCTACAGTCACTGCCTTCAGTCACTGCCTTCGGCCACTGGTCTTCGGTCACTGCCTTCGGCCACTGGTCTTCAGTCACTGCCTTCGGTCACTGCCTTCAGTCACTGCCTTCAGTCACTGCCTTCGGTCACTGCCTTCGGTCACTGCCTTCAGTCACTGCCTTCAGTCACTGCATTCGGTCACTGCCTTTGGCCACTGGTCTTTGGTCACTGCCTTCGGACACTGCCTTCAGCCACTGGTCTTCAGCCACTGTTCTTCGGTCACTGCCTTCGGTCACTGCCTTCAGCCACTGCCTTCGGTCACTGCCTTCAGTCACTGCCTTCAGTCACTGCCTTCAGCCACTGGTCTTCGGCCACTGCCTTCAGTCACTGCCTTCGGTCATTGCCTTCAGCCACTGCCTTCGGTCACTGCCTTCAGTCACTGCCTTCGGTCACTGCAATCGGCCACTGGTTTTCGGTCACTGCCTTCGGTCACTGCATTCGGTCACTGCCTTCGACCACTGGTCTTCGGCCACTGTTCTTCGGTAACTGCTCTTCGGTCACTGCCTTCGGTCACTGCCTCCGGCCACTGGTCTTCGGCCACTGTTCTTCGGCCAATGGTCCTCGGTCACTGCCTTCGGTCACTGTCTTCGGCCATTGCCTTCGGTCACTGCCTTCGGTCAATGGCTTCGGCCACTGGTCTTCAGCCACTGTTCTCCGGCCACTGGTCTTCGGTCACTGCCTTCGGTCACTGTCTTCGGTCACTGCCTTCGTTCACTGCCTTCGGTCACTAACTTTGGTCACTGCCTTTGGTCACTGCCTTTGGTCACTGCCTTCGGCCACTGCCTTCGGTCACTGCCTTCGGTCACTGTCTTCGGCCACTGCCTTCGGTCATTGCCTTCGGTAACTGCCTTCAGTCACTGCCTTAGGTCACTTCCTTCGGCCACTGCCTTCGGTCACTGCCTTCGGTCATTGCCTTCGGTCACTGCCTTCGGTCACTGCCTTCGGTCACAGTCTTCGGCCACTGCCTTCGGCCACTGGTCTTCGGTCATTGCCTTCGGTCACTGCCTTTGGCGACTGCCTTCGGTCATTGCCTTCGGTCACTGCCTTCGGCCACTATTCTTCAGTCACTGTTCTTCGGTCATTGCCTTTGGTCATTGCCTTTGGTCACTGCCTTCGGCCACTGCCTTCGGTCACTGCCTTCAGTCACTGCCTTCAGTCACTGTCTTCAGTCACTGCCTTCAGTCACTGCCTTCAGTCACTACCTTCAGTCACCACCTTCAGTCACTGCATTCAGTCACTGCCTTCAGTCAATGCCTTCGGTCACTACCTTCGGTCACTGCCTTCGGCTACCTTCAGTCACTGCCTTAAGTCACTGCCTTCGGTCACTGCCTTCAGTCACTGCCTTCAGTCAATGCCTTCAGTCACTGCCTTCTGTCACTGCCTTCAGTCACTGCCTTCTGTCACTGCCTTCAGTCACTGCCTTCAGTCACTGCCTTCAGTCACTGCCTTCTGTCACTGCCTTCAGTCACTGCCTTCAGTCACTGCCTTCAGTCACTGCCTTCAGTCACTGCCTTCAGTCACTGCCTTCAGTCACTGCCTTCAGTCACTGCCTTCTGTCACTGCCTTCTGTCACTGCCTTCAGTCACTGCCTTCAGTCACTGTCTTCAGTCACTGCCTTCAGTCACTGCCTTCTGTCACTGCCTTCTGTCACTGCCTTCAGTCACTGCCTTCTGTCACTGCCTTCAGTCACTGCCTTCTGTCACTGCCTTCAGTCACTGCCTTCTGTCACTGCCTTCAGTCACTGCCTTCTGTCACTGCCTTCTGTCACTGCCTTCTGTCACTGCCTTCAGTCACTGCCTTCTGTCACTGCCTTCAGTCACTGCCTTCAGTCACTGCCTTCAGTCACTGCCTTCAGTCACTGCCTTCAGTCACTGCCTTCTGTCACTGCCTTCTGTCACTGCCTTCTGTCACTGCCTTCAGTCACTGCCTTCAGTCACTGCCTTCAGTCACTGCCTTCAGTCACTGCCTTCTGTCACTGCCTTCAGTCACTGCCTTCTGTCACTGCCTTCAGTCACTGCCTTCTGTCACTGCCTTCAGTCACTGCCTTCAGTCACTGCCTTCTGTCACTGCCTTCAGTCACTGCCTTCAGTCACTGCCTTCAGTCACTGCCTTCAGTCACTGCCTTCTGTCACTGCCTTCAGTCACTGCCTTCTGTCACTGCCTTCAGTCA
Source organism: Garcialebias charrua (assembly GCA_038048925.1). Classification (NCBI taxonomy): domain Eukaryota; kingdom Metazoa; phylum Chordata; class Actinopteri; order Cyprinodontiformes; family Rivulidae; genus Garcialebias; species Garcialebias charrua. Next base: position 3,341 of record JBBPBX010070741.1, on the reverse strand, counting down.
CTGCCTTCTGTCACTGCCTTCTGTCACTGCCTTCAGTCACTGCCTTCAGTCACTGTCTTCAGTCACTGCCTTCAGTCACTGCCTTCAGTCACTGCCTTCAGTCACTGCCTTCTGTCACTGCCTTCTGTCACTGCCTTCAGTCACTGCCTTCTGTCACTGCCTTCAGTCACTGCCTTCTGTCACTGCCTTCAGTCACTGCCTTCTGTCACTGCCTTCAGTCACTGCCTTCTGTCACTGCCTTCAGTCACTGCCTTCTGTCACTGCCTTCTGTCACTGCCTTCAGTCACTGCCTTCTGTCACTGCCTTCAGTCACTGCCTTCAGTCACTGCCTTCAGTCACTGCCTTCTGTCACTGCCTTCTGTCACTGCCTTCAGTCACTGCCTTCAGTCACTGCCTTCAGTCACTGCCTTCAGTCACTGCCTTCAGTCACTGCCTTCGGTCACTGGTCTTCGGTCACTGCCTTCGGCCACTGGTCTTCAGTCACTGCCTTCAGTTACTGCCTACCGTCACTGCCTTCAGTCACTGCCTTCGGCCACTGGTCTTCGGTCACTGCCTTCGGCCACTGGTCTTCAGTCACTGCCTTCGGTCACTGCCTTCGGTCACTGCCTTCGGTCACTGCCTTCAGTCACTGCCTTCAGTCACTGCATTCGGTCACTGCCTTTGGCCACTGGTCTTTGGTCACTGCCTTCGGACACTGCCTTCAGCCACTGGTCTTCAGCCACTGTTCTTCGGTCACTGCCTTCGGTCACTGCCTTCAGCCACTGCCTTCGGTCACTGCCTTCAGTCACTGCCTTCAGTCACTGCCTTCAGCCACTGGTCTTCGGCCACTGCCTTCAGTCACTGCCTTCGGTCACTGCCTTCAGTCACTGCCTTCGGTCACTGCAATCGGCCACTGGTTTTCGGTCACTGCCTTCGGTCACTGCATTCGGTCACTGCCTTCGACCACTGGTCTTCGGCCACTGTTCTTCGGTAACTGCTCTTCGGTCACTGCCTTCGGTCACTGCCTCCGGCCACTGGTCTTCGGCCACTGTTCTTCGGCCAATGGTCCTCGGTCACTGCCTTCGGTCACTGTCTTCGGCCATTGCCTTCGGTCACTGCCTTCGGTCACTGTCTTCGGCCACTGCCTTCGGTCATTGCCTTCGGTAACTGCCTTCAGTCACTGCCTTCGGTCATTGCCTTCGGTAACTGCCTTCAGTCACTGCCTTAGGTCACTTCCTTCGGCCACTGCCTTCGGTCACTGCCTTCGGTCATTGCCTTCGGTCACTGCCTTCGGTCACTGCCTTCGGTCACAGTCTTCGGCCACTGCCTTCGGCCACTGGTCTTCGGTCATTGCCTTCGGTCACTGCCTTTGGCGACTGCCTTCGGTCATTGCCTTCGGTCACTGCCTTCGGCCACTATTCTTCAGTCACTGTTCTTCGGTCATTGCCTTTGGTCATTGCCTTTGGTCACTGCCTTCGGCCACTGCCTTCGGTCACTGCCTTCAGTCACTGCCTTCAGTCACTGTCTTCAGTCACTGCCTTCAGTCACTGCCTTCAGTCACTACCTTCAGTCACCACCTTCAGTCACTGCATTCAGTCACTGCCTTCAGTCAATGCCTTCGGTCACTACCTTCGGTCACTGCCTTCGGCTACCTTCAGTCACTGCCTTAAGTCACTGCCTTCGGTCACTGCCTTCAGTCACTGCCTTCAGTCAATGCCTTCAGTCACTGCCTTCTGTCACTGCCTTCAGTCACTGCCTTCTGTCACTGCCTTCAGTCACTGCCTTCAGTCACTGCCTTCAGTCACTGCCTTCTGTCACTGCCTTCAGTCACTGCCTTCAGTCACTGCCTTCAGTCACTGCCTTCAGTCACTGCCTTCAGTCACTGCCTTCAGTCACTGCCTTCAGTCACTGCCTTCTGTCACTGCCTTCTGTCACTGCCTTCAGTCACTGCCTTCAGTCACTGTCTTCAGTCACTGCCTTCAGTCACTGCCTTCTGTCACTGCCTTCTGTCACTGCCTTCAGTCACTGCCTTCTGTCACTGCCTTCAGTCACTGCCTTCTGTCACTGCCTTCAGTCACTGCCTTCTGTCACTGCCTTCAGTCACTGCCTTCTGTCACTGCCTTCTGTCACTGCCTTCTGTCACTGCCTTCAGTCACTGCCTTCTGTCACTGCCTTCAGTCACTGCCTTCAGTCACTGCCTTCAGTCACTGCCTTCAGTCACTGCCTTCAGTCACTGCCTTCTGTCACTGCCTTCTGTCACTGCCTTCAGTCACTGCCTTCAGTCACTGCCTTCAGTCACTGCCTTCAGTCACTGCCTTCAGTCACTGCCTTCTGTCACTGCCTTCAGTCACTGCCTTCTGTCACTGCCTTCTGTCACTGCCTTCTGTCACTGCCTTCTGTCACTGCCTTCAGTCACTGCCTTCAGTCACTGCCTTCAGTCACTGCCTTCAGTCACTGCCTTCAGTCACTGCCTTCAGTCACTGCCTTCAGTCACTGCCTTCTGTCACTGCCTTCAGTCACTGCCTTCTGTCACTGCCTTCAGTCACTGCCTTCTGTCACTGCCTTCTGTCACTGCCTTCAGTCACTGCCTTCAGTCACTGTCTTCAGTCACTGCCTTCAGTCACTGCCTTCAGTCACTGCCTTCAGTCACTGCCTTCTGTCACTGCCTTCTGTCACTGCCTTCAGTCACTGCCTTCTGTCACTGCCTTCAGTCACTGCCTTCAGTCACTGCCTTCAGTCACTGCCTTCTGTCACTGCCTTCAGTCACTGCCTTCTGTCACTGCCTTCAGTCACTGCCTTCTGTCACTGCCTTCTGTCACTGCCTTCAGTCACTGCCTTCAGTCACTGTCTTCAGTCACTGCCTTCAGTCACTGCCTTCAGTCACTGCCTTCAGTCACTGCCTTCTGTCACTGCCTTCTGTCACTGCCTTCAGTCACTGCCTTCTGTCACTGCCTTCAGTCACTGCCTTCTGTCACTGCCTTCAGTCACTGCCTTCTGTCACTGCCTTCAGTCACTGCCTTCTGTCACTGCCTTCAGTCACTGCCTTCAGTCACTGCCTTCAGTCACTGCCTTCAGTCACTGCCTTCTGTCACTGCCTTCAGTCACTGCCTTCAGTCACTGCCTTCAGTCACTGCCTTCTGTCACTGCCTTCAGTCACTGCCTTCTGTCACTGCCTTCAGTCACTGCCTTCTGTCACTGCCTTCTGTCACTGCCTTCAGTCACTGCCTTCAGTCACTGCCTTCAGTCACTGCCTTCAGTCACTGCCTTCAGTCACTGCCTTCAGTCACTGCCTTCTGTCACTGCCTTCTGTCACTGCCTTCAGTCACTGCCTTCTGTCACTGCCTTCAGTCACTGCCTTCAGT
>JBBPBX010070740.1:0-18508 GCA_038048925.1 Garcialebias charrua | reverse complement strand
AAACAGTAAAAAAGATCCGAGACATGAAATAAGAAATACACTAAACTAAAAATACACTAAGCACTACTAGTACAAAACAATGCGCCAAACAATAGCAGCACGAACATGAGTCTGTGTGAGCAGATGAGGACGAGTGAACACAGCAACATGAAATAGATCAGCAGCATGAGATCAGCAGCACATAACCAAATGGTATTACAGTGCTTTGTTTTCACAGTGATTTTAGACTAGGGGTTCATGATGTAGAAGCTTGTAGCCATAACGAAGGGTGAGATGGAGGAAGAAGGATGACACCTTTTCCATCTCAGCCCCACTACATTTGTTTTATTTATGTTTTCATTCATTAAAGTTTGGCACCCACTGGTCAGTTTACTGACCAACAACAACTTAATCAATATATTTTAATTCTACAAAGTACTTCAGTGACTGATTCTGACTAGTAAAGGGTGAATATGTTATTACAGGGAGTTCTATACCAGAACAAATGAATAATCATCCGAATAAAGTTGTCTTTTAAGTTTTATTACAAAAATAATCAAACTAAAAATCAACAACAATAACAAACAAGCAATAATAATAAATCAGACAAGGCTTAATTCTCTTGTCCAAGGCAAAATGAACTCTTTGAGCAGGAATTATTTCAGTTTTATACGCGCATGAATTTAGATGCAGTGGGGCTATTTTAATAAAGTTTATTTTGGTTAAAAGTAGTTATTTAATGTGACCAGATAAGTCATTTATTATCACTGCAAGCCAGGAAATGATTTATCAAGTTGTATTATGGGGTGGCCGTGGTGTAGTGGTAATGGCAGTCGACCCCTGATCGGAAGGTTGGAGGTTCGAATCCTGCATCCGCCCACCATTTGTCGTTGTGTCCCCGGGCAAGACACTTAACCCAGAGTTGCTCCCGGTAGGTCTGGATGGCGCCTTGCAAGGCAGGCTACCATTGCCGGTGTATGAATGTCTGAATGAATGGGTGGATGGCTGGTATTGTAAAGCGCTTTGGGGCTCCTCACAGGGGGCTGGAAAGCGCTATATAAATAAGCTCCATTTACCATTAGCTAAAAATGGCATAACCAGAGGCATCATGACACCAGTTTCTGCTCCTTAATGGGTCAGTGTTGAGAGCATCACTCATCTTTGTGGGCTTCAGCTGGTGGATCAGATTTTTATTTTTTTTTAACTCTATATAATTACTGACTTTTTTTATTTCTTAGTTGTGTTTTGCGAGGAAAATATCACAACAACCACACGTTAAAGAATATTAACTCAGATGAAAAAGAAAATAATCTGATATTTTTTTCATCTCCTCCATGTTTTTCATTGCTACAGTATCCTCCTCCCTTCCCAAGCCTGCTCGGCATGACTCGCACAATCCCGGATTAACATCGTCCAAGCTGGCAGGTCCCGTCACTGGTCTCACTTATCTCATTTGGCGTGGTTACTTCAACTTGGGCCTCGATATCTGCAGCAACTCCGTTTGCCTCTACTCACACCACTTTGGGCCTCTCTTCACCACCTTTGGCTTCTCCTTACACCACCTCAGACCTCCCCTCACTCCGCTACAAGTCTCTCCTTACACCACCTCAGACCTCCCCTCACTCCGCTACAAGTCTCTCCTTACACCACCTCAGACCTCCCCTCACTCCGCTACAAGTCTCTCCTTACACCACCTCAGACCTCCCCTCACTCCGCTACAAGTCTCTCCTCATGCCACCTCAGACCTCCCCTCACTCCGCTACAAGTCTCTCCTCATGCCACCTCAGACCTCCCCTCACTCCGCTACAAGTCTCTCCTTACACCACCTCAGACCTCCCCTCACTCCGCTACAAGTCTCTCCTCATGCCACCTCAGACCTCCCCTCACTCCGCTACAAGTCTCTCCTCATGCCACCTCAGACCTCCCCTCACTCCGCTACAAGTCTCTCCTCATGCCACCTCGGACCTCCCCTCACTCCGCTACAAGTCTCTCCTTACACCACCTCAGACCTCCCCTCACTCCGCTACAAGTCTCTCCTTACACCACCTCAGACCTCCCCTCACTCCGCTACAAGTCTCTCCTCATGCCACCTCGGACCTCCCCTCACTCCGCTACAAGTCTCTCCTCATACACCACCTCAGACCTCCCCTCACTCCGCTACAAGTCTCTCCTTACACCACCTCAGACCTCCCCTCACTCCGCTACAAGTCTCTCCTTACACCACCTCAGACCTCCCCTCACTCCGCTACAAGTCTCTCCTTACACCACCTCAGACCTCCCCTCACTCCGCTACAAGTCTCTCCTTACACCACCTCAGACCTCCCCTCACTCCGCTACAAGTCTCTCCTCATGCCACCTCTGGCCTCCCTTCACGCCACAGCTTTCTCCTAAAACCACTTTGTGCCTCTCCTTACACCACCTCAGACCTCCCCTCACTCCGCTACAAGTCTCTCCTTACACCACCTCAGACCTCCCCTCACTCCGCTACAAGTCTCTCCTTACACCACCTCAGACCTCCCCTCACTCCGCTACAAGTCTCTCCTCATGCCACCTCTGGCCTCCCTTCACGCCACAGCTTTCTCCTAAAACCACTTTGTGCCTCTCCTTACACCACCTCAGACCTCCCCTCACTCCGCTACAAGTCTCTCCTCATGCCACCTCTGGCCTCCCTTCACGCCACAGCTTTCTCCTAAAACCACTTTGTGCCTCTCCTTACACCACCTCAGGCCTCCCCTCACTCCGCTACAAGTCTCTCCTTACACCACCTCAGACCTCCCCTCACTCCGCTACAAGTCTCTCCTCATGCCACCTCTGCCCTCCCTTCACGCCACAGCTTTCTCCTAAAACCACTTCGTGACTCTCCTCATGCCACCTCTGGCTCCAGCTACGCCACTGCAGGTCTCTCTTCACACCACCTTGGGCCTCTCCTCACGTTGCCACACCAACTTGGACTTCTCCTTACACCACCTTGGTATTTTAAATTTATCTTCTTCCAACCTGAAGGCTTTTTCATACTCCTTTTTATAGGATAGATTCAGATTCATGAACATGTAACACAGTCCCTTTAAAGCTGCACTATGTAACTTTGTAATGTAGTCTGTAACTTTTCAAACAATATATTTTTAACATATTTCTTCACTCTGTCACTATCTACTGACAGACTGATGTTAGACAAAGTAATCTCTGAAAAAAATTATAGTCCCCTTGCTTCTCTATCAGCATTTATAAAAACACTAAAAAAACAGAGTGACTTGGACAATGACCAGCCAATAAAAACAGAGTTGTTTGTCACGCCCCCGCCTGTCCCAGCCTCAGCACATTCTCATTCAAAGGATTGCAAAGCGATGCAGGACTGATTTGTATGTGACACAAATGTATTAAATATCCCTTCTTCGTCCCAGAGCTGGACTTTTATTTTGTTTTTGTTTTGCCAAAAGTCAAGTGATCGCTTCATCCTTCACTCACAGGAATGAGGAAATTGATTTGTCACGACTCACGAGCGAATTAAATCATGTCCAAAGTGGCTGGTGAAGCTCTGCTGATTTCAGGGTGTTTTTGTGTTGTTGGACGAGTGATTCATGGTTTTATTATATATTTTAGAACGTTGTATTAACATATACGGTAATCACAGAACTTCGCAGCGTCTGCCACAGGACATGTAGTGGGGGCGGAACATTCCAGACATACCAGACATCGACTGACAGACATGAGGAAGTCACGAGCGAATTAAATCATGTCCAACGTTGCTTCGTGAACCTCTGCTGATTTCTGCTGGTTTTTGTGTTGTTGGACAAGTGCTCCATGGTTTTATTATATTTTTAAAACGTTTTATTAACATATAATCACAGAATATTGAAGTGCTCCGAGCGGACACACAGCAGGCGGCGGAGCTGCAGAACTCAAGTTCAACAGAGAACGGACTGTGGCTCCTCCTCAGAGTCATGTATGGCTCTGAGGGGGAGGGAGCAGAATGCTTTTACCTGATGAAAATTTTTCTAAGTCCCAGCGTCCTGCAGAAATTACACAGTGAACCTTTAACTTCACATGTTAATTGTTTCTGTCTCTTTCAACAGACGACACCTGTTGCACCTGACCTCATGGACAGACCTGTGTCCTCTCCTCCTGCCTTTTGCAGCTCCTCTCCTTCTATCACCTGTGTATCAACACCTTGTACCTAACAGTGAGTTGAACTTGTTTTCTGTCTGTGTTTTATGTTTTTATTGCAGGTCATGACCGTGCTTTAACTTCACATGTTAAATGTTTGTGTCTCTTTCAACAGACAACACCTGCTGCACCTGACCTCATGGACAGACCTGTGTCCTCTCCTCCTGCCTCTTGCAGCTCCTCTCCTTCCATCACCTGTGCGTCAACACCTTGTGCCTAACAGTGAGTTGAACTTGTTTTCTGTCTGTGTTTTATGTTTTTATTGCAGGTCATGACCCTGCTTTAACTTCACATGTTCATGTTTGTGTCTCTTTCAACAGACGACACCTGTTGCACCTGACCTCATGGACAGACCTGTGTCCTCTCCTCCTGCCATTTGCAGCTCCTCTCCTTCTATCACCTGTGCGTCAACACCTTGTGCCTAACAGTGAGTTGAACTTGTTTTCTGTCTGTGTTTTATGTTTTTATTGCAGGTCATGACCGTGCTTTAACTTCACATGTTAATTGTTTGTGTCTCTTTCAACAGACAACACCTGCTGCACCTGACCTCATGGACAGACCTGTGTCCTCTCCTCCTACCTCTTGCAGCTCCTCTCCTTCCATCACCTGTGCGTCAACACCTTGTGCCTAACAGTGAGTTGAACTTGTTTTCTGTCTGTGTTTTATGTTTTTATTGCAGGTCATGACCTTGCTTTAACTTCACATGTTCATGTTTGTGTCTCTTTCAACAGACTACACCTGTTGCACCTGACCTCATGGACAGACATGTGTCCTCTCCTCCTGCCTCTTGCAGCTCCTCTCCTTCCATCACCTGTGCGTCAACACCTTGTGCCTAACAGTGAGTTGAACTTGTTTTCTGTCTGTGTTTTATGTTTTTATTGCAGGTCATGACCTTGCTTTAACTTCACATGTTCATGTTTGTGTCTCTTTCAACAGACTACACCTGTTGCACCTGACCTCATGGACAGACATGTGTCCTCTCCTCCTGCCTCTTGCAGCTCCTCTCCTTCCATCACCTGTGCGTCAACACCTTGTGCCTAACAGTGAGTTGAACTTGTTTTCTGTCTGTGTTTTATGTTTTTATTGCAGGTCATGACCGTGCTTTAACTTCACATGTTAATTGTTTGGGTTTCTTTCAACAGACAACACCTGCTGCGCCTGACCTCATGGACAGACCTGTGTCCTCTGCTCTCTCCTCACCATCCTACTACCTCCTGCAACTCCTCTCCATTCATTACCTGTACATCAACACCTTGTGCCTAACCCTGACATGTATCCACATAAATGACTGCTGATAAAACAGGAAAACACACCTGTCCTGATGGACAGACCTGCTCTCATCAGGACCACACACCTGACCTGAACTCACATCTGGACTCCCATGTACCCATCATCCATGGTTGAATCATTGCTCAATGGCTAAGCAGTTCCATTTGATCCATGTTTGAACATGAGAACCACCTAATAAGCCTGTCTACCTCCACTTCAATCAAAGTAAGGGAATTTTCTTTTCTATGCTGTTTTTTTGCTGCTTCTAGCTTTTTAAAGTTCCTGGACTGTACACTAAGGCACTGGTTTTTCATACATGATGGTTGCAACATGTTTCTGATGGATGTCAATTGCTCCTGATGATGTGATTTGATAATGATAGTTGAAAACTGTTTATGATGGATGTCAATTGCTCCTGATGGTTGATAATTGTTTATGATGGATGTGCTTTGCTAATGATGGTTGAGAACTGTTTCTGAAACAACACTGAAGTTGTCTATATGTGAACACATGTTGGATCACCAGATTTCTCGCTCCATGTTTTAAAAGGAGGATTAGCTGAAAGTATTTTGTTAGATCACCAGATTTCTCGCTCCATGTTTTAAAGGAGGATTATCTGAATGTATTTATATCAGATCACCAGATTACTCGCTCCTTGTTTTTGAAAGCGGGTTAGTTTTACTAGAACTTCATACTGAATATGTGACCCATCACATCATCAAACAGGAGTTAAAGTCAAATTTGGTCAAAATGACCTACAAGCAAACATATATATTACTGACTTTTAGAAATACATTTTCATACTTAGATCATCCTGCCAAATGCATTGTATTGTCTTAATCATGAAAATGGTTTGATATTTGGTGTGAAGATTTTATTTCAGATATTTAATTTAAACCATTTGATAAGTTATTCATTCATCTTATTTTAAAAAATTGGAATTGTTGGCCAACATTTTAACCATTTACTATCTAAATTTACACATACCACTTTGAAATATAAACCTATTTGATGTGATGGGTCACAAATTTATTATTCAGCTTCTTTTGTTGGATTTGATTTAAGAATTGTGGACATTTGTTAATAAAACTTGAAAGATTTCATTTGTGCAATGGAGATTTATTTAGCCAACTTAATTTCTCATTACAATGAAAGTAATGTTGAATGTTGAGCAAATTAAATAAACTTATAAAATTAAGTTGGAAAAACTTAAATGAATTACTTGTTACCAATTGAAGTGATTGGTTTGGGTTGGAATGACTTAAAACATTTGAGTTTACTTCACATAAAATTAAGTCAGAATGACGTGGATTTATAATTTAGAAGAAACTATGTGTTTTGAGTTAGTATGACTTAATTTATCAATTTAAATAAACTTAAGAAATTCAGTTGGAAAAACTTAAATAAATTACTTGTTACCAACTGAAGCAATTGGTTTGGAATGACTTAAAACATTTGAGTTTACTTTACATAAAATTAAGTCAGAATGATGTGGATTTTATAATTTAGAAGAAACTATTTGTTTTGAGTTAGTATGACTTAATTTATCAAATAAAATAAACTTAAAAAATTAAGTTGGAAAAACTTAAATGAATTACTTGTTACCAATTGAAGTGATTCATTTAAGTTGGATCAAATTAAGTTGGAAAAACTTAAATGAATTACTTGTTACCAATTGAAGTGATTCATTTAAGTTGGATCAACTGTTTTCTTTTTAGAGTGTAGGAGGAAAGATTTAAGAAGGAATTATCATGAGCATGATACCAGAGTGACACTTCTCATCCGACTTCTGCTAAAATCCAGGTACGTTTTGTAAACAGCTCTTTACCTTTTGACGACAGCCCGGTAAGAGGGAAGACCTTGTAGCCTTTCAGATGCACGGATTCTTGTGGGGACCAGTACGATACCTTCAAGCAAGGTTCTGGTTTACGTTTCCAACGTCTCCTGGTTTTGCTTGGTCATCAGAGAATATGTCAGCTTCAGGCCTCTGACTTCAAGATAAACTTATTCCAGGAAGGAATAGACAAAGTTCTTGATCTTACGCTTGTTCGAAGTAGACTCATAACAGCCTGTTATCAGTCCTTAGCTGAAGACGCCGGTCGTTAGCTCTTGACCACACGTGTCCAGCTCTTGGGAAAGTTCACATCTCTTGGAAGTTCCCAGCAACTCTGAAGCCTTTTAGCAAAAGCTTAGACTAGTACTTAAGGAAGGACCAGTCGAGGAGTTCATTTGTCTTATCAGACCCAAGGTTACAAGCAGCAGCAGAGAGAAATGTTTAGGAAAAAGATAGATAAAGCTGGAGCCCTGCTCATGAGAAACCACGGATTACTGTCTCTGAGTTCCTAAACAAAACCGTCTGGTCTATGTGACCCGAGGCTTCACCTTTAAACACAGCAGTGAACACAGTTTAAACTCCAGCTTCCAACAGCGTCTAACAGAGTTTAAACTCTTACAGAATAACACAGCTTAAAAGCACACATCATGAAAATGACAAAAGTTATTCTTTTGATCACATTAGAATAAAATCAAAGATAGAAATAGTCTCTTTTGGTGACTATATTTATCAGATTATAGCTAAATGAATGATTTTGTAGTAAATGTCTTGCTTTACTGAGAGGTCAGTAAAGGTCATCACTGGACAGTTCAAAAACCTTAGTTTGACCCTGGGTAGGTCCATTACATCTCCCCCCTTTTGGAAGCCATCGCCAGTCCTTGGGGATGGGGTCCAACACGAAAGGAAACCTTGAACTGTCTTTGATCTTGAAGTAATCCAGCAAGTGGAAAAGAAAAATCAAAAATTATAATCCCATAAAGTTTTGGAAATTCCATACTGTTCGGAGGTAATCCCATTGCGAAAAGCTTTTAATCCTTTGGAAAACTGAGTCTGTTAACTCTTGGAAAACAAAGTCTGTGATCCCTTGGAAAGCAAAGTCTTATAATCCACAGCGGTAATTCCACAGCAGTAATTCCCCAACGATTAGTTTTGTTGATTGATCAGCAACAATTGTTTTCATAATCAGCATGTAGAGGGGATCCCTCGATTGACGCAGAGGAGGCGACCCTTGGATGGAGGTTGAAGACCAAGCGTTGGAGCTGCAGGTCCCACATCGAAGGTTGTTGGCTGGTTGGTTTCCAGTCAGTGCCACTCTGGTTCTATGTGTCATGCAATTATGTGTTTTTTAAGGTGGGCTTATGATTGGGATTTTACATTAAGCCTTACCTATATGCACCTGGTATGTAAGCTATCATGGTTTAGATCAGCTACACTTACCAATTAAGGGGTGGATCAATTCTGTAAATTTAGATATAGGGATTTGTACCTATAAAATTTTGGAGGGCTTCTGTAACGAAGGCCTCTAATTCCAAACTATTCCTCCATTCATTACTTAGTTTAGGTTAAACTAAAATAAAAATGAAATATAGTTTGATCTAAATGTCTGTTGTCTTTTAGACGAACGACGTAGGATTTGGTATTCCTAATAAATTTTGAAGTCTATGGCGAGACTCATCAAAATGAATAGACAATCTAGAATAGAAACGATCGAATCGGTTCAATTTAGAAATTGTGAGGTCAATGTAGTTTATGGTACCTTGAGTAGCTTTAAACTACATTGACTCTTCGACGATTGAGATTTAACAAAACGAACTGCATGTTGGCATAGTTAAATCCATATCATTCATTAACCAATGTTAATACAAAACCTTTTTGGCTGGGAGTGTTCAGAACCAAAAATATCTCAACTAATGACAACAGTAATGACTAAACAACAAGGAAACAACGTTTCACTGCTTCGACACACTCTTGTCGTCAGATTCCAAAGTGCAACACACAAGAAAACAGGTCTCAACTTTATGACCGAGGTCAAATTAAATCTCGTGGATTTAAACGGTTGTTAAGGTTAGTTTTTGTTGTGGGTTTTAGGCTTAGCGTTTCTAAGTTCAAATTGGACAATGCGACTTATAGGGTGGAAAATACGGTAGTTTAAACCTGATTAGTTTATTTACTAACTTGTGTTTGGACGACCTTATTATCCCATGAAGTCGGTGAGTTTGTGAGATCTTTGTCTTTTGTGGAGTCATTGAACGCCTTGTAAGGTTTGATCTGATTTCGATGTACCCATTTAGCAATTGGCTCTTTGCGGCCTTTGCTGATTTTGATTTCGTAGACGACTGAGGACACTTTGTCTGTTATCAGATGAGGTCCAGTCCACCTGGGCATTAGTTTGCGGGCGAGAGTTCCGGTCTCGGACCCTCCTTTCCCGGTTGCTGGAGCGAACGTATAGTACCAGACTCTGTCTCCCACTTGGAGTTCATTATGAGAGGCCTTCTGGTCGTAGTACGCCTTGCGTCCTTCAGCGGATTTTTCCAGGTTTTTCTGGGCGAAAGCAAAAGTGTTTCTGAGGTGTACATTCAAATCTTTGTCTTTGGCATGGCCTAACATCACCCCCCTTTGGTCATGGGGGACCACGAACACAGGTGAGGACGTCCGTCCATGGGCACAAGTTAGGATGCCACCGTTTAGTTTAAGCTGTTCGCGCAGCTGAGAGAAGACGGTACACAGGAATCGTTTAGGTTTCGGCCAACGCATCTTCTTACGTTTACCTCTTTCCGCGTAATTCAGGTGTGTCACAACCGTCGGCGCAGTCGCAGGTGTGTCTGATTGTACAGACTGCGACGGGTCACTGTCGTTGTGTATGTCTTCCCACTTCTTGACTGAAGAGGGGCTCTTTGAGTCTGTAAAAACTATGTCATTTCTGATTAGTTCTAGACACAAATGTCCCTGAACCAAGGTTTCATCGAAAGCTTGGCTGATAGCCGATTTACCTGTCCCAGGGGACAGTACAGCAACCTCGGTGTGGGGTCCTTGGATCTCCACACCTATCTCTACCTGTGGTAGGTAATGTGAGTTTTCCCCCTTAATGTCTGATGAGGGGTCCTCATAATCTGCAACAATGATGTCCAAGTGACTGTCAGCGTCATTTTCTGGACTCAGATGCCCTTGAACCAAGGTTTCATCGAAAGCTTGGTTGATTGCCGAATTACCTGTCCCAGAGGACAGTACAGCGTCTTCGGTGTGGGATCCGTGGATCTCCACACCTTTCACTACCTGTGGTAGGCAGTGGTCAGGGAGTGCTGAATGTGTCAGCTCACAGAGGAGGTTCTCTTGTTGGGCCAGAGTTTGGTCCAACTTTTGGGTCTCTTCTGTCTCACCTGTAGTTGAAGGTTCACTTACCGGGCTCTCGTCCTCGGATGAGCAGTCCCTTGTGTCCTCTGCGGTACCTGCGGTTAGGCAGTCTGTATCGCAACTAGGAAGCACTTTTATTGGCAGGGGTTTTCTCACTGTGCTCCACATTTTCCGTCGACCATAATCTATAATCGCGTTGAAGCGGTTTATAAAATCTTGGCCAACCAAAAATGGGAATGAGTCAAGTTTAGACACGTACACCGGGTGGCGTAGTGTCATTTCGCCAATCTGCATGTGAACCATAGCCATAGCTGTTAGGGTTGTTCTCGTCTCTGCGAGACCCTGTAGCTCAATAGCACATTTCTCAAAGGGTATTTGCCTGTCAACACCGTTAGCGGCGGTCCTCAGCTCCTCGAACAGCTTGGCCGACATAATAGTTATATCAGAACTGCCATCCAGGAGGGCTTCACGCTCAAGGACACCTTCCAGTGTGATAGGCAGGTAAGCTTTCTTAGCCACCCCCCTTTGTATAAAGTTACACAGAAACCTCACAGGTCTTGGCCCACGTTTCTGTTCACGTGTGACTCTGTCTGTGTAATCTTGTTTACTGTCAGCATCTTGTTGGCTGTCAGCATCATGACCTTCAGGATGTTGTTGTGTGTCAGCAATTGGTTTGCTGTCAACATCCATGGCAATGTTGGTAGTAGTGTGCGCTGAGTTATCCATGTGCTCTGAGTTATCAAAGACAAGGTCACGCATTGTACCAGTTTGGTCATCCTCTGTATCATTCAAGTTTTCAAACAACCAACTTATGTCCACTATCTCCTCAGAGCTTAGAGGTATGTTGCCTTTTTCCTGGAACTTCTGTGACCTTTTGCTACTCCCGGACTGTCCAGTCCGCAGTGCAGGGGCAGGAGCTTTGCTCGGTGTAGACCGCGGAGGGTCACTTAAAGAGCGGGCGTCCACCGTTTGTGGTTTTTTGCTTATCTCGGGCAGCTTCGTCCGAGGTGCAGGGACAGGGCGTGTGCTCCTTTGAAATCGTTTCATGTACTCTGGGTCTTGTCTGAGCCACTCCGGCTCATTGTTCCAGCGGACACCTTCACTACGTGGTTTGTGACCATCTTTCTTATCTTTAGGACGTGCGCCCCTTTGAAATCGTTTTATGTACTCTGGGTCTTGTCTGAGCCACTCCGGCTCATTGTTCCAGCGGGCAGGTTCCTGTTGTGGTTTGTTAGTTTGAAAAACATGTTTTTTCTCGCCTTTTTTAGGAGAGGGAGTTGATGAACTTGTCCCTTCCAGCTCCAGCGAGTGGGATTTGACCACTTCACCTGGGGACACCTGTAAGGGTGTTTTGGTTTGCATGTTAGCTTCAAAGACATTCACAGTATACTGTTTTATTTCTTCCATGGTTTGCGTCTTTGCTTCTTTGGAGTGAAAACTGTACTTTTGTTTGTTATTTTAAACTTTTTATTTAAAATAAACTGGAGTCATTAATTGTACACAGAAAAACGTTAAAAATGCCATTTTTAACAAAAATGTACAGTTGTGTACACCAATTATGTTTAAAATTCAGAGATGTGAAGATCTCAATGTGGAAATGCTCTGTTCTCCATCATTTTTTTATTTTTATTTAATTTTTTATTTAATTTGAAAATCAAATAAAAATTGCTTTTTGAGTGTTATTTTAAATATCTCCAGTATTTAAAATGAGCACAAATTGTGTGTCTGTACCTCTGTTATTCTAAAATTTTTATTTAAAATAAACAGGAATTTTTGTTTGTGTACAGTACAATTTTTTAAAGCTGGTAATTTCACCATAAAAATGCTGACTTTTTTATGATGTTTTTTAGAAAACTCATCTGTCAACGTCTCTTAACCAACAGGGGGCAGCTTCGAGTCTTAATTTTATCACGAAGAGACTGATTTTGTTTATTCAGTATCTAAACTAAAAACAACCTTTTCAGAATTAGTTTCTAGTGTGTCAGTGATACACGCTCGAACCCCGTTCTTGTCAGAGACAAATCTATGTTGTTAGACAGTTTAGATGACTTAAAAATGAGTGTTTAAACTCTCTGTGAGTGTGTGAACTGTTTATCACCCGAAGTGCACCTGGAAATGACGACACAAATAGGCGGGTCGACGCAGCGCGTCACCAGCTCTGCTGTGCTGAGCGAGGCGGAGCTCGCTACACAGATACGTGACGTCAAACAATCAATCACAGCGCCTGTAGTCCTTTTCCCAAGCAACCATGGTGAATGTAGTTCTATTTACCTTCGACCAATGAAGTACCGGAAATGACGACAAAGTGGGTTGGTCGCAACGGCGTGCGTACCCACTACAGCGAATCAGCGCTCGCTACGAGTGATTGACAGCTCCCAGCTCTCGTTTCATCCAATCACAGCTCATAAACAAACGTGTACTTGGACACGTAGCTCTAACGTTAGCTCAGCACCGCAGACCACAACCTTATGGACTCTTAAAACAACTCAAACGCTACAAATTAACTTTCCAAAATTCTGAAACATGCGGCGAACACACCTAGATAGGCCAACTTAGTTACGCTCAGTAACACAGCACTGCAGCTGTTGAACAAACACGGACTCTCTCGGAGCGCGTCAGGGTCGGTTCCGGTCCACTTCGTCGTGGATCAGAAACTCGGGTCTGAAAAGAACCACTATCCGACTACGTTCTAACAGTAATATGCTTCTTTGACCTGCTCTAAAATGTAAAATACCACAACAGCAATCTTGTAGATGTTAAATTAGCTTTCAGGCTTTTGACTCGGCGGTCAAACAAAGCTTTGTACAGGAGTCTGCGTGAACTGGACCGAACCAGGACCAGAACCACCACAGACCACGGCTGACAAAACTTCACCTGAATGCTTCCACAGCGTGTTAAGGAGTTGAACAATAACAATCTCTCAGCTTCAAATGATAAAAACATGCAGAATCTGCCTGCTTTGAACACTTCCAGCCAAAATCATTATCCTCAGAGTTTAAAACTTGGATCCACTTATGCAAACATGACGTTACAGTTCATGACTGAGACCACAGATATCAATAAACTTTCAGAACCACGTACGAGGGCCACCAGATGTAAAGGGTTAATGAGGAGGTCAATATTAATACTGACCTCTTTACCTTAATTAATTTACTTATTCAGATTGAATAGTAAATGTTCACGGATTCTGTTCTTTTTCAGTTTACCCAATATTTCTGTGATCTTTATGATGGATAAATAAACAGAGCCATTAAGTGACAATGGACATTAACTTAGTTTGGTATGCCAGGCGACACTACCATTTATTTAAAATAAATCAACTAAATTAACACCATTACACTTGATTGACATGATTTCACTTTCTTTCAATTCAAATACGTCAGCACACTTAAATTTAACACAACAGACATAAATATTAGATGTTAAGCATATTTAGTCTGTGGGCTCTTTAACTTAAAAATATAGTTTCCAGCTTAGGTTGAGAGGGAAAAGAAATAGGAGGAAAGATTTAAGAAGAAAATTATCCTGAGCATGAGACCAGAGTGACACTTTTCATCCGACTTCTGCTAAAATCCAGGTACGTTTTGTAAACAGCTCCTTTACCTTTTGACGACCGCCCGGTAAGAGGGAAGACACCAGCCTTCAGATGCACAGAGTCCTTTAGTCCCAGCACGTCCAAAGCTGGTTTTAGTTTACGTTTCAACGTCTCCTGGTTTCCGCGTTGGTCATCAGAGAATATGTCAGCTTCAGGCCTCTGATTTCAAGATAAACTTATTCCAGGAAGGAATAGACAAAGTTCTTGATCTTACGCTTGTTCGAAGTAGACTCATAACAGCCTGTTATCAGTCCTTAGCTGAAGACGCCGGTCGTTAGCTCTTGACCAAACGTGTCCAGCTCTTGGGAAAGTTCACATCTCTCGGGAAGTTCCCAGCAACTCTGAAGCCTTTAGCAAAAGCTTAGACTAGTACTTAAGGAAGGACCAGTCGAGGAGTTCATTTGTCTTATCAAACCCAAGGTTAAAGCCAGCAGCAGAGAGAAATGTTTAGGAAAAAAGACAGATAAAGCTGGAGCCCTGCTCATGAGACTGTCTCTGAGTTTCTAAACAAAACCGTCCGGTCTCTGTGACCCGAAGGCTTCACCTTTAAACACAGCAGTGAACACAGTTTAACTCTTACAGAATGACACAGCTTAAAAGCACACATCATGAAAATGACAAAAGTTATTCTTTTGATCACATTAGAATAA
This sequence comes from Garcialebias charrua, assembly GCA_038048925.1. NCBI lineage: Eukaryota > Metazoa > Chordata > Actinopteri > Cyprinodontiformes > Rivulidae > Garcialebias > Garcialebias charrua. The sequence goes on along the minus strand of JBBPBX010070740.1, from coordinate 3,666 downwards.
AATCAAAGATAGAAATAGTCTCTTTTGGTGACTATATTTATCAGATTATAGCTAAATGAATGATTTTGTAGTAAATGTCTTGCTTTACTGAGAGGTCAGTAAAGGTCATCACTGGACAGTTCAAAAACCTTAATTTGACCCTGGGTAGGTCCATTACATTCACACACATGTACTCTGTCTTACTACGGCTGACTTTCATTCCTCTTTGTTCAAGTGAATACCTCCACCTCTCCAAGTTCTCTTCCTGTTCTCACCACAGATCACAATGTCATCTGCAAACATCATAGTCCATGGGGATTCCTGCCTGACCTCATCTGTTAGTCGGTCCATCACCAGAGCAAACGAGAAGGGGCTCAGAGCCGATCCTTGATGCACTCCCACCTCCACCTTGAAGCGATCTGTCACTCCTACAACACATCTCACCACTGTCCTGCTGTCCTCATGCAGCAGGACATGTCTTCACCCATACTTCATGCATGTCCTGCTGTCCTCATACATGTCCTGCTGTCGTCATACATGTCCTACTGTCGTCATACATGTCCTACTGTCGTCATACATGTCCAGCTGTCGTCATACATGTCCTGCTGTCCTCATACATGTCCTGCTGTCCTCATACATGTCCTGCTGTCGTCATACATGTCCTGCTGTCCTCATACATGTCCTGCTGTCTTCATACATGTCCTGCTGTCCTCATACATGTTCTGCTGTCCTCATACATGTCCTGCTGTCCTCATACATGTTCTGCTGTCCTCATACATGTCCCGCTGTCTTCATACATGTCTTGCTGTCCTCATACATGTTCTGCTGTCCTCATACATGTCCCGCTGTCTTCATACATGTCTTGCTGTCCTCATACATGTTCTGTCCTCATACATGTCCTGCTGTCTTCATACATGTCCTGCTGTCTTCATACATGTCCTGCTGTCCTCATACATGTCCTGCTGTCTTCATACATGTCCTGCTGTCTCATACATGTCCTGCTGTCTTCATACATGTCCTGCTGTCTTCATACATGTCCTGCTGTCCTCATACATGTCCTGCTGTCCTCATACATGTCCTGCTGTCCTCATACATGTCCTGCTGTCTCATACATGTCCTGCTGTCCTCATACATGTCCTGCTGTCCTCATACATGTCCTGCTGTCCTCATACATGTCCTGCTGTCCTCATACATGTCCTGCTGTCTTCATACATGTCCTGCTGTCTTCATACATGTCCTGCTGTCCTCATACATGTCCTGCTGTCCTCATACATGTCCTGCTGTCTCATACATGTCCTGCTGTCTATACATGTCCTGCTGTCCTCATACATGTCCTGCTGTCTCATACATGTCCTGCTGTCCTCATACATGTCCTGCTGTCGTCATACATGTCCTGCTGTCCTCATACATGTCCTGCTGTCCTCATACATGTCCTGCTGTCGTCATACATGTCCTGCTGTCCTCATACATGTCCTGCTGTCCTCATACATGTCCTGCTGTCGTCATACATGTCCTGCTGTCCTCATACATGTCCTGCTGTCCTCATACATGTCCTGCTGTCCTCATACATGTCCTGCTGTCCTCATACATGTCCTGCTGTCCTCATACATGTCCTGCTGTCCTCATACATGTCCTGCTGTCCTCATACATGTCCTGCTGTCCTCATACATGTCCTGCTGTCCTCATACATGTCCTGCTGTCCTCATACATGTCCTGCTGTCCTCATACATGTCCTGCTGTCCTCATACATGTCCTGCTGTCCTCATACATGTCCTGCTGTCCTCATACATGTCCTGCTGTCCTCATACATGTCCTGTACCAGTCTAACATACTTTTCTGCCACTCCAGATTTCCTCATGCAATACCACACCTCTTCTCTTGGCACCCTGTCATATGCTTTTTCTAAATCCACAAACACACAATGGAGTTCTTTCTGACCCTCTCTGTACTTCTCTATCAACATCCTCAAAGCAAAGATGGCATCTGTGGTGCTCTTTCTTGGCATGAAACCATACTGCTGCTCACAGATAGTCACCTCTTGTCTAAGTCTTGCTTCCACAACTCTCTCCCAGATCTTCATTGTGTGGCTCATCAACTTAATTCCCCTGTAGTTGCTACAACTCTGTACATCACCCTTGTTCTTAAAAATGGGAACCAGCACACTTCTTCTCCATTCTTCAGGCATTTTCTCACCCTCAAATATTCCATTAAATATTTGAGTCAAAAACCTCACTGCCATCTCTCCAAGACATTTCCAAACCTCCACTGGTATGTCATCAGGTCCTACTGCCTTCCCCTTCTTCATTCTTTTCAGAGCTTTCCGGACTTCACCCTCACTAATCTTTCCCACTTCCTGGTCCACAGTTTCTATGACCTCCACTCTTCTTTCTCTTTCATTCTCTTCATTCATTAGCTCCTCAAAGTAATCCTTCCATCTTCCCATCACACTCTCCTCACTTGTTAGAACATTCCCATTCCCATCTTTAATAAGCCTAACCTGCTGCACATCCTTTCCAGCCTGATCCCTCTGTCTTGCCAATCGGTACAAGTCCTTCTCGCCCTCTTTAGTGTCCAGTCTCCCATACAACTCATTGTACGCCCTCTGCTTTGCCTTAGCTACTTCCCTCTTTGCTCTATGTCCCATCTCCTTATATTCCTGTCTCCTCTCTTCAGTCCTCTCACTGTCATATTTCTTCTTGGCTAATCTCTCTTCAGTACTCTCACTGTCATATTTCTTCTTGGCTAATCTCTTAGGGATCTCTTAGGGACCCATCTCTGCCTGATGCCCTCAATAAGTTTTATGCATGTTTTGATGATCCAAACAGACCAGCTAGCACCAGACTCACCTCATCACCAGATGAAGAGCATCTCAGAGTGACCGCAGCAGAAGTGAGAGGCAGTCTCAGAAGGATTAATCCTCATAAAGCAACCGGACCAGACAACATCCCAGGGAAAGTTCTGAAGGAATGTGCGGACCAGCTCTGTGAGGTGCTGGCTGACATCTTCACCACCTCACTTGCACTGGAGTCAGTTCCCACCTGCCTGAAGACCGCGACCATCATCCCAGTCCCAAAGAGCTCCACAGTGACTGGTCTGAATGACTATAGACCGGTGGCTCTCACCCCGATAGTCGCTAAATGTTTTGAGAAACTGGTCATGTCCCACATCAAGGCAACCGTCAACATCAACGAGGACCCTCATCAATATGCATACCGCGAGAACCGATCAACAGAGGACGCCATTTCTTCCGTGGTCCACACTGCTCTCACCCACCTGGATCAGAAGGACTCATACGTGCGTCTGCTCTTCGTGGACTTCACATCTGCCTTCAACACCATGATTCCCCAAACTCTGATAGACAAATACCCTGATGCATGCTCAATAATCCAGGTAGAAAAATCCAAAAAAGCTAAGTCTGGTCCTCTGGACATTCAAAAAACAAAACAAAACAAAGCAACAAAAAAAAAAAACTGTAGAACTATACTATCTGATAGACAAACTATCTACACTTGGACTAAGCCCCTCCATTTGTAACTGGGTACTAGACTTCTTAACAGACAGACCACAGTCCATGAAGATCCACAACTTCTCCTCCTCCACCATAACCCTCAGCACTGGCTCTCCTCAAGGATGTGTGCTGAGCCCCCTTCTGTTCACTCTGCTCACATATGATTGTACAGCCACACT
>JBBPBX010070739.1:0-18508 GCA_038048925.1 Garcialebias charrua | reverse complement strand
TATATATCCTTGCCACCCTCTTGCCACCCCATAGATACTTTTCTAGATCCGCCCCTGATTAGGTGGATGTTTTTACACACACAAAACCAAAACACAGCTTGACATGGTTTCAACCTCAGCTGCTCGAGGGCAAAATCCTAAAATAAGTTCATCACAGATTAGATTTTGGGACACAAAACATCTTCTAAAGTGCACCTACAGTATGTTCAACTTGTCATTTCACTGAAATAATTCAGCACACATCTAAATGTATTACACACCGGGGGGAAAAAGGCTGCAAGTTTTTGCCACAGGCAAAACCAGCAATTCTATGGTAATTTACACCAGCTTATATAATATTTAACAATTTCAAAAACGTACATTCAGAAAAAGAAGCATACGGTGCTTACACACAGTACATGTAGTTTTATATTTGCATCAACAAATGGCTCATGCATTGAACCAGATAATTAAACAAACCTAAGTCCAAAAAAGTTGTTGGATGCATTAAAAATACAAAAGCATAAAAACTCCAACAATCATTTCGGCATCTGTTTCATTACAGATAGTATGACATTTTGATGCTTCATGATGCATTTCTTGTTTGATTTAATTTGCCAAAACTCATTTGTTCCTGCATTTTAGGTCTGCAACACATTACAAAAGATTTGGAAAAAAAAGCTAATTTGAGGCTTAAAAAGGGTTCTTTTTTCTTTCAAACATTAATCGAAAACAGTATTTGTCCAAAAGCAGCATTAATTCAGGCAGATGATATCTTCAGATTGTCACTCGTTAATTAATGACTTTTGGAAACTTTAATAGTGTTGCAATACTTTTAAACTTCAACATTCCAGATGCTTTTAGGAAGAAATTAATGCTCTGAAACAAACACAAAATAAGCATTCAGATGGTCTTTAACAAGAAGCACAAAAGTCAGATTCTGTGATGGGTTTGGGTTAGAGCGCCCGCCAAAGCTCATTTCCACGTTTGTGATGGTTTGAAGAAAAGTCCAGCAGACATTTTATAGCAACATTTTCTACCCTAAATACATACAGTAATATTTTAAGTTCAAATTAAAGTTAATGTAAAACCACATCCTGAAGTAATCAGGACAGATACTGCAGACCACTACCCCTGCCTTAACCAGCACTAGCTTCACTGATACCAAACAGTAATTCTGGGTTTATTAATATCTAATATCTACACCACTGCTGATACATATACAGTGTGCTCTGAACGGTCTTATTTAGGGATGCCCAATGTGCCTTACTGCATATGCCACTTTTTGCCTCTATAACAACATCAACTACTACCTCATACATATACTGTGTACATTAACTCATACGCTGCTTTGCCACTTTGCAAATGTCAATGCTAGAAACCTTTAGTTTATTTTAGTTATACTTTTTATACTCTTTTTTTATACTAGTATGCAAAAACTCAGGACAGTATTATGTTCATTAAATGTTTAATGTTTTAGTTTTAGAGTTGGTGTAAATTTTCATACTCTTATACCACTATGCAAAAAACTCAGGACAGTGTTAGTTTTACTATTTTATGCTTATGTCTATTATTATATGTTTCAGTGTTTCAATGTTTAGATGTTTACTGTTGCACCGAGGGACTGAGAGAAACGCAATTTCGGTCCTGTGTATGTCCTGTACAGTACATATTGCAGATCTGACAATAAAGTTGACTTTGACTTTTGACTTAAACCCTATCATAAACGTTGAAAGTTACTTTGGTTTGTATTGATACAAAATAACATTTGGATGACTGTATTTCCCCTGCTTCAAAATGTATTAATCAAACATACAGTTTGTATTCAGACAAACTGTACACAAAGCATGCCAGCAAATGTTTTATTTTTGAATATTTAGAAGGGGAAAAAATATAAAACTTTAGAATACAGTACATTTTCACTAATTCACAGCCACTGCGCCCCCTAAGCCTGACAAAAACCTGTTACTTCACAGTGTGAACAAGTCAACAGATTAGTACGGGACTTTATGGACTCCGTTCGGCTGTCAGCTCTCACTGACAGATATTGTTAGCGCTGATCACATCGTCGAGCAGATTTTGGGAGAGCTGGTTTCTGCGTTTGCCTTCTGTCGGATGGACTCTGAATAATTAACAAAAAACAACAACAAAAGAAGTGATTACTCCAGACATTGAACAGATGAGAGGAGACAAAAAAAAACACACACACTGTTGGTTTTTGTGTAGCGCCTAACCACACGCCCTTACGTTTCAATTAATAACCTAAAAAATAAGTTCCAGCTCAACTCACCTGCCAAGTCAGTCCTGCAGATTTCCACCATGCCTTCGTAGAGACCTTTGATGGGGTTCTCTCCTGCCATCACCACTCCATGAAGCCAGATTAACAGCATGCGGTGGCTGTGCTCCTTAAAGCTTTTCATGCCTGTTCAAAATTAACAGGTGCAACAGTTAAATTCAACTTTCAATGTCAATTAAAGGGGTAAGAACCTCGTGCTGGCTTCTTGTTACTCAAACACAATCTTTAACCTTTTCTATATAAACAGCCTAAATCCTGCAACAGCACAGCTCACCTGTCCACTGCTGCTCTATAGCTCGAATGTGTGCGTCGCTGAAGCCCCAGTGTTGAGCCAGAAGCTTCCATTCTCCGCGACAGAGGTGCTTGGTGGCCAGGCTCCACAGGACCGAGCGGAGGTGCTGGGTTTCAGGATCATGGTCCTGTTTGAAGCTCAGAGGTCTGCACACAGAGGATTCCTGTTTTCTGCCTGTGTCATCCTGAATTCAAGATAGACAGCTGACTTTTAGATTAAAGTACAGTAGTCCCTCATTTATCGTAGGGGATCCGTACACTGAAGACCCGCGATAAGTGAAAAATTATGAAGTAGGAATAGTAGTACAAGTAGTAGTTTATTTTAGACAGACAGACAGACAGACAGACAGACAGACAGACAGACAGACAGACAGACAGACAGACAGACAGACAGACAGACAGACAGACAGACAGACAGACAGACAGACAGACAGACAGACAGACAGACAGACAGACAGACAAGACAGACAGACAGACAGACAGACAGACAGACAGACAGACAGACAGACAGACAGACAGACAGACAGACAGACAGACAGACAGACAGACAGACAGACAGACAGACAGACAGACAGACAGACAGACAGACAGACAGACAGACAGACAGACAGACAGACAGACAGACAGACAGACAGATAGATAGATAGATAGATAGATAGATAGATAGATAGATAGATAGATAGATAGATAAAAGCATTTTAAACCTTTCCCACACTTGCAATATTCTAAACAATATTTCTAAACTCTAAATGTTCTAAATGAGCACAGAATGTCATGATCTCAGCTCCCTGCCTCCTCTGCTCTTAGCCACCTCCAAGCGCTCTTGGCCATGCCCACTTCTCTGCTCTGCACTGAGAACAGCCTTTCAGCTGCAGCAAGAAGTTTATCCTGCAGTAAGAGCTGCACAAAGTGAAGAAGGAAGCTTTTTCTGCAGCTCTGGGCTGCACAAATGTGCAGCAAGTGTTAACTAATTTAAAATAATTTATTTTAAATAAAAACTCCATGCTTATTGTGTGGCTTGTCCATCAATTAGCCAATTGTGTCATGTCCACTCTTATTTTGAAAAACCGCGATAGAGCGAGTTTGCGATAAACAAACCACGAAGTAGCGAGGGACTACTGTAATGTTAAACCATAATGTTCATGCCTCTAAAGTTTAGAGTCTAAACGTTCCTTGAAGTTCTTGCAGTCAGAATATAACTCTTGGATTCATTGAGCTCATTGTATCAACATTGGAGAAATTATTAAAGCCATTTTATTATCTTGTGGTGGACCACTAGGGAGCTCTACTCACACCCAGTGAACCGAAGGCATTACAGGATGTTTTATTGTGAAAAGCCGGAGGACCGGATGTGGTATTGGATATATAAGGCAGTGTTGGGTGCTTCCCGCCAGTTTAGTAGGAGTTGATTAAAAGTGAAGATCTACATCCCGTCTCCTGTGTCGTCTCTTCACCACCTCCTACACTGGTGACCTCGTGAACTGAATATGACGACATCTGAAGGTCCAGCCAGCTCTCTTCAGCTGTCCGCGGTTGTGGAACCTCCACCGGCGGCCCCACTCGCTTTTGCGGTGGCCGTTAAAATCCCGGACTTCTGGCTGCACGCACCTCAGTCGTGGTTCGCCCACATCGAATCACAGTTTGCTCTTCGCGGGATATCTGCAGACGACACCAAATACCACCATGTGGTCGCTTCACTGGACCCATTGTCCACCCAGCGGGTAATGAGCCTGCTACAAGACCCTCCTGCACAAGGAAAATACGACGCCCTCAAAGAACTCCTTCTGCAGCGTTACACACTCTCAGACGCGGAGCGCGCCGAGAAACTGTTTTCCCTCTCCGATTTGGGCGACGGCACAGCTCTCGAGCTCATGGAAGGCATGTTGTCTTTGAGGGGATCAGCAGACTGTGAGTTTCTTTTTCTCCACCTCTTCCTCCGCCGGCTCCCGGCTCCAGTGCGCACCGCCCTGGCCAACTCCTCGTTTCTGCAGCAGAAGGATTACCGCTCGCTGGCCCGCGAAGCCGACCGCATCCTGCTGGCTGCGAGGACTTTCGCGGTCCAGGCGGCGGTCCCCGGATCTCCAGCAGCACCTCAGCTTCAAGCAACGCCCTCAGCGCCGGACGAGCCATCGGTCGTAGCAGGGGTCGCTACCCGCAGGCGGTCAGGGGCCGCCTTTTGTTTCTACCACCAGCGTTTTGGCGCCAAAGCACGGCGATGCATCCCGCCGTGCAGCTTCAAGCCGCAGGGAAACGAGAACGCCAGTGGCCGCTAGCAGTCGCGGCCGTTGGCGACAAGGAAAGGCTGCTTTTCATTGAAGACTCGAGGTCGGGGAGGCGGTTCCTGGTGGACTCTGGCTCGCAGAAGAGCCTCGTTCCCCCGACTGGCTCCGACAGGTTGGCAGAAGGCTGCGGGCCGCAGCTAACCGCGGCTAACGGCTATCCCATCAAGACGTTTGGCGAAAGGTTGGTGACTGTGTGTTTCCATGAACGGGACTTCCAGTGGAACTTTGTGGTAGCTGCTAGCTCAGTCCCTATTTTAGGGGCTGATTTTCTTTGTGCTCATGGACTCCTTGTTGATGTAGCTAACAGGCGTTTAATCGATGCTGTGTCTTTTTCGTCACTGCCTTGTGAGACGCGAGGAGCTGGGCCTTTAATGCATGCTAACTTTTTAGCTTCGGGTAATGTGTTTCAGCGTTTATTGTCTGACTTCCCCTCGCTGACTGTTCCTGATTTTGCAAACACAAAACATGGGGTCGAACATTATATTCCCACAACGGGCCCCCCGGTGTTCGCACGTGCACGCCGCCTCGATGCTACTAAGCTAGCAATAGCACAGGAAGAGTTTGCTAACATGGAGCGTTTAGGCATCGTGCAACGCTCAAACAGTCCGTGGGCCTCCCCCCTGCACATGGTGCCCAAAGCAGACGGCAAATGGCGTCCATGTGGGGATTTCCGCCGCCTTAATAACATCACAGAGAACGATCGTTATCCCATCCCCCACATCCAGGATTTTTCAGTGCACCTGGCTGGGACCTCCATTTTTTCTAAAGTAGATTTAGTACGGGGGTACCACCAGGTTCCTGTGCATGTGGAGGATGTCCCTAAGACCGCTGTTATCACGCCTTTCGGCCTGTTTGAGTTTTTGCGCATGCCTTTTGGTCTTAAAGGTGCAGCACAAACATTTCAGCGGTTGATGGATTCAGTCCTAAGGGGTCTGTCCTTCGTATTTGTGTACCTGGATGACGTCCTGGTGGCTAGCAGCTCGGCTGAGCAGCACATGTCCCACCTCCGTGAGGTTTTTCAGCGCCTGGCAGCACATGGCCTGATTGTAAATACAGCGAAATGCCAGTTTGGACTGCCAGTCATTGACTTTTTGGGCCACCGCATTTCTGCAAGTGGTGCTGTCCCATTACCAAACAAGGTGCAGGCGGTGTCTGATTTCCCACAGCCCCAGTCTGTTAAAGCGCTACAAGAATTTTTGGGAATGGTTAATTTCTATAACCGTTTCCTCCCCGGGGCAGCACAACTGCTGCGACCGCTCTATGGAGCGCTGAAAAAGAAAAAGCCCAACGACAGTGTTGACTGGACACCAGAACGCCTACAGGCATTTGGTGATGCTAAAGCTGCACTGGCCACTGCTGCCCTTTTGGCCCATCCATCCCCAGCGGCGCAAATAGCTTTAACAACCGACGCATCTGATGTTGCGGTGGGGGCTGTGTTAGAACAGCAGGTTTCCGGGGTTTGGCAGCCGCTTGCATTTTTCAGCCGTACGCTGCGGGACAATGAGCTGAAATACAGTGTTTTTGACAGAGAGTTGCTGGCGCTTTACCTGGCCACACGCCATTTCAGGTTTTTCCTGGAGGGCCGCCGGTTCACTGCATATGTTGACCACAAACCCTTGGTGTTTGCGATGTCAAAAATTTCTGACCCCTGGTCTGCTCGCCAGCAACGCCACCTCGCAGCGGTGTCTGAATTTACTACAGACATTCAGCATGTGGCTGGAAAATCCAACGTGGTGGCCGACTGTCTCTCCCGGGTGCTGATCTCTCCCATATATGTTGGCATAGATTTTTCTGCTATGGCTACGGACCAACGTGGCGACGCAGAAATACTCCATCACAGGGTTTTACTCATCTGCTGACTATAATAGACCGGACCACCAGGTGGCCGGAGGTGGTTCCTCTGACATCCACGACATCTGCAGTGGTGGCCCGGGCATTTTTGTCTACCTGGGTGGCGCGTTTTGGCCCCCCTTCAGACATTACATCGGACAGGGGCCCGCAGTTTGTTTCTGAACTTTGGTCTACCATGGCCAAGGGTCTGGGGACTAACGTTCACAGGACCACCGCTTACAACCCCCAAGCTAATGGTTTGTGTGAACGGTTTCACAGGTCATTGAAAGCCGCACTTCGCGCTGCATTGACCGGTGACAACTGGATTGACCGTCTTCCCTGGGTTTTGTTGGGGTTACGTACCGCAACCAAAGAAGACCTGAGCTCTTCCCCGGCTGAACTGGTTTACGGTCAGCCTGTGCGCGTCCCCGGTGAGTTTTTACCTGAGGTACCCTCACCACAATTCGCCCCACCGTTGCCACATTTTTCACCTCAGGAGGCCCCTTTTCGTGTCCCCGGCCCGGTACACCATTGTTTACCGCAGTCGTTTGTCCCTAAGAGTCTGGAGTCCTCTAAATTTGTTTTTGTCAAACACAATGCACACAGGACACCACTACAGCCTTTGTATGATGGACCGTTTCGGGTTCTTCAACCAGGTCCGAAACACTTCCTTTTAGATTTAGGGGGTCGTACTGAGACTGTCTGTATCGATAGGCTTAAACCAGCTCATGTTGTGTCAGATGATCAGGTTGTTACGGCCCAGGCTCCTCGCAGGGGCAGACCTCCATCCACATTGCTAACGGACTGCGGTCCTTCTTCCAGAGACTCTCAACGTCCATTGGAGCCCGAATCTTCTGCAGACCCTCCTCGTAGCCCTCCGCTTCATCAGACTGGTTCTGCAGGGCCCAGGTTCAGCCGTTCTGGTCGTTTGATCAAACCTAAAATGCGGGACTAGTGATGGACCTTACTGGGTGTTCTGGGGGGGCGTGTGTGGTGGACCACTAGGGGGCTCTACTCACACCCAGTGGACCGAATGTATTACGGGGGGCGTGTGTGGTGGACCACTAGGGGGCTCTACTCACACCCAGTGGACCGAAGGCATTACAGGATGTTTTATTGTGAAAAGCCGGAGGACCGGATGTGGTATTGGATATATAAGGCGGTGTTGGGTGCTTCCCGCCAGTTTAGTAGGAGTTGATTAAAAGTGAAGATCTACATCCCGTCTCCTGTGTCGTCTCTTCACCACCTCCTACAATCTTATTGTGTTACAATCTAGAATTAAAGTAGTTATGTTTTGTGACCTACTTAGGAAAACAAAAACATCCTACAGACAAGTTGGGGAACATTTTTATGGAGAAGTACAGGTTAGTGTCAAATAATCAGTGGTGGGCAATCAACCGCCAGGGAACGCTAAAGCGCTAATCCGCTATTAGCGGACCTAAACAATCTGTTGACGCTTTAGCGGTCCGATTAACTTTCATAATTCATGAACGGATTTGCGCTTTCTAAGATTAAAATTCAGTACCGCTAATAGCAATTTATTTACAAGACCTCATTTTCTTGAACAGCTGAGGGTTTGGCTGTCAATGTTTCACAACATGGATGATCTATCCGACGGCGCCCCTTGCATACACACAGAAGTAATGAGAGCATATAGCCTTCCTGCCAGTTTCTTTCAGTCACGGTTCTGATCCACAATGCTTTGTGTCTGCTTACATACCAGGAAGACAATGGTTACAACTCCTATCCCAGCAAAAACACTGTTAACGTTTGTAATCCAGAGACTAAAATTTTGTATGTATTGATTTATTTTACTTTAAAATAGGAGCTCCTTTAAAAAAAAAAAAGAAAGAAGAAGTTTAAACGCTGGAGCTCTATCCACCTCTTTTTCCAAAAGCTCATGGGGGCAGCCATGACAGTCCTGTCCCGCCCCCTCCCAGGTTGAGTCTACGCTGGTGCAATCGACCGTAGAACCGGGGACTCCGTAGACAGCCAATCAGCGGGGATCAGCTTCCTTGAAGCTGATTGGCTGTCTACGGAGTCCCCGGTTCTACGGTCGATTGCACCAGCGTAGACTGGCAGTCCTGCGGGCGTAATGCACTTAAATGTTAAACTGAGTAAAAGTGGGCTGCTGTGAAAAACATGCTGGGACAACAGTTAATTTCCTCTAGTTTTTTTAATTTTTTTGGGTTGTTTCTTGCTGGGTTAGAGGATGTTACAGCCTGTTATACGTTTGAGCAACGTGCTGTTGTAAACGTGAAGGATCTACTATCTCCATTGAAGTAGCTGACAGGCAGTAGCTCCTTCCTCTGTCTGAGTCTGGCTCAGAACTGCTCTCGAAGACGTTGCGCTTGTCTTTGAAGATTGCAGAAAATATATAACTACTTTATCATTCATTCATTCATTCAACCTTTATTTAGTCAGGTAAATCTTTTGAACCTCATGGGCTCATTTACGAAAGCGACCTGCTAAAACTAAAGAACAATAAACAGCAATGGTAGAATTTCCTTAAACAATAAACAAACAAACAATAAACATTAAAGAGCATGTTTTTCAACTTTTTACATTTTACTTGTGACATTACCTTGCACAGTGTACGTTAATTGAATTAACACTGCAGAAATTATTTAAAAAATAAAAATAAAATAAAGGTTCAATGAATGAAAAGAATAAAATTATTTAAAGCTGAACACAGACATCTAGTGGTCAAATTGAGCTGTTGCTCCATTTGACCTGCATAGCACGGTTTGGTTCCTTGTGATCCCATAATGCATTGCAGCGCCTCTTCAGTTTTCCAGTAAACAGTTAAAATAACTTTATCGATGCATTTTTAATGATAAATCTACAATAAACAGAAAAAGAAGCAGCCGAAATAGCAATCCAATCCTCAACAACACATTCAACAACTTTTAAAATTTTGGACCATTAGGGAAAGGTGTATTGAAGAAGATGACATCCCGAGCGAATCGCGGCTAAGAGGTAAGATCAGGTGCATAACTGTTCATGTACCAGTAGGTGGCAGTGTAATGCAAATATTGCAAAACTTGCCAGCTACCATTTGTTGAATGTAAATAGTGGATTAGTTTAGCTTCCACTAAATTTCTTAAGACATTTGTGCTTTTGAAGTTATGGAACTAAATAAATTAATAAGCACTTTAGAAATTGTGGAACTAATTTATGGATTAGCATTGCCCAGCACTGCAAATAATAAAAATGAAGGGACCCTGATTATCTGATAGAGCAGCATTAAATGTATTTTTAAGAAACTAAAAGACAAACGCATCAAAGCAAAGCTGCCCAGAAATGGTAGAAAACCAAAAATCAGAGTGCACACACTGAGGTAACATTGAGGCCAGCAGTTGTACAAAACTCCACAAAAGGGTGAGGTGTAGGCCCAATGGACCGTAGGGAAGAGTGGAAGTGAAAATACCTTCTTCAAAAAAACATACATTAATAAAATATCAGCATATCTGAAGTTTATCAGTAAGCCTTAGACAGACTCCTCCCACATGTTGACGGAGGTGAAAACACTACATGTGCAAAATCCCAATCTCATCATGGAACGGCACAGCGGAGGCAGTATAATGATGTGAACATGTTTTTTAGGTTAACAGAAGACAAAAGTTTATTGCTAATCTGTTAAATAACTGTCCTCCAGGTGAAACTCTGTGACTCCGCCCACACTCACCTTCTCCCATTTATAAAATCGATCAGCTTTGATGATCATGTCCACCAGGATGATGTGGTTTGCTCTTGCTGCAACTTCCAGACTCGTCTTCCCCTGCTGTGGAAATCAAGTCAGAAAAACACTTTATGTTGAACAAGCGGAAATGTTGAGACAGAATTAAAAATAATAATCTTTATAGTAGAGAAAAGTGAATGGCTGGATTTTAAATTAAACTCCTACAATATTGGAAGTGTTTTGTGTTTCTGCACAGGGACTTTAGATGACTTGTTGTGAACAGACTTGATGAAAAATAAAGTTTGTTTTGTAAAAAGGCGACACCCAGTGGTCAAAAAGGTAAAGAGCAGCTTGAACTCAACCTGAAAATAATAATAATGAAAAAAAATAAAAAAAATGTTAAAAACAACTGGACTTTCAGCCTTTCAGAACACCTCAGCTTTATAACTTGAGAATCCCACACTCCTTGTTTATTTCAACTGAGAAAGCCCCTCGGATGAGAAGCGAAACGCTGAATGGTTTTGATACATGTGCAGGAGTTTCAGCTTGAAACAGCCCATCACAAGTCACAGGTAAAATTGGAGATGTGGTACCTTGTCAGTCAGATTGAGGTTAACGCCACAAATCAGCATCCTCTCAGCCAGGTCCTGCCAGCCGTTCTCTGCTGCGATGTGCAGTGCAGTCTGCTGCCTCTGTGAGCCACAACACACTCAGGGTTACTGCCATGTTTCTTACTCACAGGTTAGTTGAGATTTATTACATGAGTTTATGTTTCAGCCTTTCTGCTCTGTGATGTAAATCAGCTCATACTCACACGGTCAGGCACATCCAGGTCGCACTCAGCATCTACAAGCAGCCGAACAAGCTGTGAGTGGTTGTTGAACACAGCCAGGTGGAGCGCCGTCACATGTTGCTTTAATCAAAACAAAATGTTGATGTTACAAGAGACCATGACAAAACCTGCATGCCCCAATGGCCTCAAAGTGTTTTTGTTTCCTCTAACTATAAGCAAATTTAATATTTTGCTCTATTAATTCAGAATTTAGTAAACAGGCCCAATAAATGCTGTAAATCACCTACAAAGTCATGTCATTTCACATTTTAGAAGACGCAACAGCTAAAACGGCCCCTTAGTTTCAGGCACACTCAGGAGCAGCTGAACAGCTATAAAGGTGTAAAGCTGCAGAGAAGTACACAAAGGGCTTTCTAAGAAAATAAAGAAATTATGATATGAGTACAGTAATCCCTTGCTTATTGCATGGGGTTCCATTCTCAACGCGCCCACGATAAGTGAAAAACCACAAAGTAGGAATACAGCGGTCCCTCACTACTTCGTGGTTCATTTATCGCGGACTTGCTCTATCGTGGGTTTTCAAAATAAGAGTGGACATGCAGAGGCGGTCCTAGCCTATTTGGCGCCCTGTGCGAGCAACCCCAATGGCGCCCCCCCACCCCCCGGCTAGGTTGCCAGTGGGGGTCCTCTCTCAGAAAATTTTGAATAAAATAGATGCCATTTCCTGCATTCTGGTGTATTTTAATGGGTTGTTCAACATCTAGTTTTACCTACATATATAAACTATTCAATAATGAGTTAATGGCAGAACAAGAAGTAGCCTGAGACAAACATGTAGCATTAACACATTATGAACATTACTCAAGAATTGTTTCTATAAGAACATTATCAAATATTTTATATGAACAGTAAGATACTAGCAATAACAGCATTGTGAGAGGTGGACAGTTGAACATGGAGGCCTCCACCTCTGTTTAATGATGGACGGTTTCTTTTCACAAAGATGGCCTCCTTTACTCCTCTCTCAAACCATCGTTCCTCTCTATCAAGGAGGAACAATGACTGAGTTTGTCACAGCTCCTCAGACTGAAGAAGTCTTTTTGATACAAAGAAGAATCTGTCCAGAGGACTACATTTACTGAGCCTGCATCAGAACAATTATCTGTAAAGATTTAGCACATTTGATAAGGAAAACACATTTTGACTTACAGGTTTTTATTTTCTCCTTAAACTGGGGCGTAATGTGTGCGTGCACTGTCTATGATGAGCAGGGCTTTGTGCGTCTTTAAAAAATCTGTTGGGCCATGTAGCATTTGGACAGCCACACACCCATCATCTCTTGGTCCATCCACCCCTTCTGATTTACGGCCACCACTACCCGCAGGGGAACTCCTCCTTCGGCATGGTTTTGCTTTTAAATATTACCATGGGTGTCAGCTTGGATCCATCACCGCAACACGCCAGCACCATAGTGAAGTGGGACTTCTCGTGCCCAGTGGTGAGGATGTTCACAGATTTCTCTCCTTTCTCCACCACACTCCGCCCCATGGGAATGTTGAAAGTCAACAGAACTTTGTCCAAATTAATCAGAGTCAGGAGAGATGTTGTGCTCCTCTACCTGCCTCTTCACAAAGGAACGGTAACTCTCCACTTTCTCTGTGAAGTCAGCAGGCAGCTTCTGACACAAGGTCGTCCGTGCTCTGATGGACAGATGGTGACGATGCATGAAGCAGAAACACCAGGACGGTCCTCTAACGAACTCTGTGATGTCCATCTCCTTAGCTACAGCCATCGCGTGGAGATGGAGCTGCACAGACGACAGCCCCTCTACCAGAGGTACGTTCTTGCACCACCCATGTCTTCATCTTCTCCTCCAAAGCTGGCCATCTCATCTTGCACCCATGATTCGCCTTCTTAGACCGCTTCATGGCTGTTGACCGTTGCCTTCCTCCAATCCCGAATCAACTTCTCACTCACCCAAAGTGGCGATCAGCTGCCCGGTTTCCATGTTCGGCAGCAAAATTTATAACCTGCAGCTTGAACTCTGCAGAGTAGGACTTCCTATTTGGTAGTATTTTTTTCTGTTTGATAAATAATATTTGATGAATGTTGTCTCTCTTCTCTCTCCAACTCAAACGAGTGATATTTTGGGTGGGCTAGCAGGGTTTTAGTGAGTTTTGGAATGACAGATATGCCTACCGGTAGTTGTCAGAAGTCTAGAGCAACCTCTAGCACCTCTAGGGGCTGAAAAAGGTAGTGTTCATGTCAGAATGAATCAGAATGGTCATATCTCAGTCAAAAATTGGGTTATAAATATGGGGGAAATTCATAAATAAGTAGCAGGGTATGCAAATTAGGCAAAAAGTGCGACTTATACGCCGGAAAATACGGTACTTACTACTTGCACTACTATTCCTACTTTTTGGATTTTCACTTATCGCGGAGCTTCAGGGTACGGATCCCCTGCAATAAACGTGGGACCAGTGGCGGCCCGTGAAATGTCCACCAGGGGGGTCTATTTCTCCAAAATGAAAAAAAATTCCAAGTTCAAACAGGTTTTTTTTTTATCAAATGCAGATTAATACAAGGTCAACAGAACAATTAAATGCTCATGATGAGAAGAGCCAATTTGACTCACTAAAACAACAAAGAACAAACAAAAAAATATATAAATAAATTAATTATATATAAATTATAGAAAGGAAAATAAGTGAGATTAAAACATTTCTGCATTTCTACATGCAAGAGGCTTTGTTTTCATTCTCCAGATCAATACAGTGTTAAGAAATAGTAAAACACCACAAGTGACATTTAGTATATAAAATTATTAATGTTTAATCATTTTTTTATAAGCAAATTAAAATAAATGTAGCCATCAGAGTCCAATACTG
The DNA here is from genome assembly GCA_038048925.1 of Garcialebias charrua. Taxonomy (NCBI): domain Eukaryota; kingdom Metazoa; phylum Chordata; class Actinopteri; order Cyprinodontiformes; family Rivulidae; genus Garcialebias; species Garcialebias charrua. The sequence continues at coordinate 4,464 of JBBPBX010070739.1, read as the reverse complement.
TACAATAACCTGCACTGGCAACCTAACTCCACAAACAGAAAGAAAAAAAACAAACTCACCAGTTGCCACTTTTAGAATAAACAGTCAGTTGAAGGCTTTTTTCACAAACTTCTTCTTCTTCTTCTTCTTCTTTCGGCTTTTCCCTTTTCAGGGGTCGCCACAGCGAGTCATCCTCCTCCACCTCACTCTGTCCTCTGCATCCTCTGTCCTCACTCCAACTACCTCCATGTCCTCTCTAACTGCATCCATATATCTCCTCTTTGGTCTCCCTCTTTGTCTTTTTCCTGGCAGCTGCATTTCTAACATCCTTCTACCAATATACCCACTGTCCCTCCTCTGGACATGTCCAAACCATCTCAGTCTGGCCTCCCTAACTTTATCTCCCAGTTGTTTAACATGTGCTGTACCTCTGATGATCTCATTCCTGATCTTATCCATCCTTGTCACTCCTAAGGAGAACCTCAGCATCTTCATTTCTGCCACTTCCAGTTCTTTCTCCTGTCTTTTTGTCAATGCCACTGTCTCCAGACCATACAACATAGCTGGTCTCACCACTGTCTTGTAAACTTTTCCTTTGACCTTTGCTGACACCTTTTTGTCACAAATCACTCCTGAAACTTTTCTCCATCCACTCCATCCTGCCTGGACTCTCTTTTTCACCTCTTTACCACATTCCCCATTTTCCTGGACAGTGGACCCCAAGTACTTGAAGTCCTGCACCTTTGTGACCTCTGCTCCTTGTAGCCTCACTGTTCCACTAGCCTCCCTCTCATTCACACACATGTACTCTGTCTTACTACGACTGACTTTCATTCCTCTTCTTTCAAGAGCATACCTCCACCTCTCCAAGTTCTCTTCCACTTGTTCCCTGTTCTCACCACAGATCACAATGTCATCTGCAAACATCATAGTCCATGGGGATTCCTGCCTGACCTCATCTGTTAGTCGGTCCATCACCAGAGCAAACAAGAAGGGGCTCAGAGCCGATCCTTGATGCAATCCCACCTCCACCTTGAAGGTATCTGTCACACCCACAGCACATCTCACCACTGTCCTGCTGTCCTCATACATGTCCTGTACCAGTCTAACATACTTTTCTGCCACTCCAGATTTCCTCATGCAATACCACACCTCTTCTCTTGGTACCCTGTCATATGCTTTTTCTAAATCCACAAACACACAATGGAGTTCTTTCTGACCCTCTCTGTACTTCTCTATCAACATCCTCAAAGCAAAGATGGCATCTGTGGTGCTCTTTCTTGGCATGAAACCATACTGCTGCTCACAGATAGTTACATCTTGTCTAAGTCTTGCTTCCACAACTCTCTCCCAGATCTTCATTGTGTGGCTCATCAACTTAATTCCCCTGTAGTTGCTACAACTCTGTACATCACCCTTGTTCTTAAAAATGGGAACCAGCACACTTCTTCTCCATTCCTCAGGCATTTTCTCACCCTCAAATATTCCATTAAATATTTGAGTCAAAAACCTCACTGCCATCTCTCCGAGACATTTCCAAACCTCCACTGGTATGTCATCAGGTCCTACTGCCTTCCCCTTCTTCATTCTTTTCAGAGCTTTCCGGACTTCACCCTCACTAATCTTTCCCACTTCCTGGTCCACAGTTTCTATTACCTCCACTCTTCTTTCTCTTTCATTCTCTTCATTCATTAGCTCCTCAAAGTAATCCTTCCATCTTCCCATCACACACTCCTCACTTGTTAGAACATTCCCATTCCCATCTTTAATAAGCCTAACCTGCTGCACATCCTTTCCAGCCTGATCCCTCTGTCTTGCCAATCGGTACAAGTCCTTCTCGCCCTCTTTAGTGTCCAGTCTCCCATATAACTCATTGTACGCCCTCTGCTTTGCCTTAGCTACTTCCCTCTTTGCTCTATGTCCCATCTCCTTATATTCCTGTCTCCTCTCTTCAGTCCTCTCACTGTCATATTTCTTCTTGGCTAATCTCTTTCTTTGAATGGCGTCCTGCACTTCACTATTCCACCACCAGGTTTCCTTATCATCCATTCTCTGTCCAGATGACACACCAAGTACCTTCCTACCTGTCTCTCTAATTACTGTTGCTGTAGTAGCCCAGTCACTTGGAAGCTCTTTCTTACCACCCAGAGCCTTTAACAGCTCGTCTCTGAATTTCTCACAACATTCTTCCTTCTTTAGCTTCCACCATTTGGTCTTCTTCTCTGATTTTACTCTTTTTCTCTTCTTCGCAACAACAGTCATTCTACACACAACCATCCGATGCTGTCTGGCCACACTCTCCCCTGCCACAACCTTACAGTCTCCAATCTCCTTCAGGTTTCCTCTTCTACACAGAATGTAGTCGATCTGCGTACTCCTTCCTCCACTCTTATAGGTCACTCTATGTTCCTCCCTCTTTTGGAAATAGGTATTGACTATAGCCATTTCCATTCTCTTGGCAAAATCCACCACCATCTGTCCTTCCTGGTTTCTTTCCTTGACACCAAACCTACCCATCACTTCCTCATCCCCTCTGTTTCCTTCACCAACATGTCCATTCAGGTCTGCTCCAATCACCACTCTTTCCTCCCTGGGAATACTCTCTATCACTTCATCCAAATCTTTCCAAAATTTATCTTTCTCCTCCTCATCACATCCAACCTGTGGAGCATAACCACTTACTATGTTTAGCATCAGACCTTCTACTTCTACCTTTAGACACATCACCCTATCTGACACTCTCTTCACCTCTACTACATTCTTTGCCAACTCCTCCTTCAGGACCACCCCTACTCCATTTCTCTTTCTATCCACACCATGGTAAAACAGTTTAAACCCTGCTCCAATACTGCGAGCCTTGCTGCCCTTCCACTTGGTCTCTTGGACACATAAAACATCTACCTTTCTTCTCTGCATCATGTCAGCCAGCTCTCTACCTTTGCCTGTCATTGTCCCCACATTTAGAGTTGCAACCCTCAGTCCTACATTCTTCACTTTCCTCCTCTCCCTCTGTCTCCTGACACGTTTTCCTCCTCGGCGTCTTCAACTAACAGTAGTACAATTTCCGCCGGCACCCTGTTTGTCAACAGCACAGCCATCTAAAATTTGAGAGTTCCTGGTCATTCTGTGACCAGGAATCCAAATAGACATTAGATAAATCATTTTTTAAATGAGTTTTCTGTCTTTCTTTCCCAACTGTGTGCCTTGTCACCTAATATTATTTTATTGGGAGATTTTAACGTCCATATCGACAATATTAACCTACCACTCACCAAGGATTTTTTATCCTGCCTGGAGAGTTCTGGATTAAATCAATATGTTGATTTTTCCACCCATATTAAGGGTCATACACTAGACTTGATTTGTTGCTCTGGACTTACACCTGTTGACTGCAAATGCGATGAACTCACCTTTTCTGATCATTTTTTTCTTACGTTCCATATTCCTTTGTGTGTTTCATCTACCAAGATAAGCCGGTCCATTTCATTCAGGAACATTAAAAACATCAATTTGGATTCCCTCTCCACTGATATTACCTCCACTCTGATCCCTGATCATCTTCTGACTCCAGATGAACTCACTGCTCAATACAATAATTATTTAACCCATATTATCAACTCCATTGCTCCTGTTAAAACACGATCTGTTACCTTTACTCATTCTGCCCCCTGGTTTACTCCTGAACTTCGGACCATCAAAGCCAAATGTCGTCAACTTGAACGACTCTATAAAAAATCTGGTCTTTCCATCCACAGGGACATGTACGTCTCCCATACATTACACTACAAGAACTTGATATCTCAAACTAAACATGCTTATTACTCTGACCTCATTTCCTCCAACAAAGGTAACACAAAGATCCTATTTTCATTGCTCAATAATATTTTTCATCCTCCGGATTCGTTTCCCTCTCACTTCTACTCAGACAACACATGTAATTCTCTCATGTTCTTTTTTAACGATAAAATCAGTAAAATTCATCAGCAACTTTGTCCTGTTTCTCCTGTTTCTCCCTCCACTGAACCTCCCCCGCCCAGTCAACTTTTTTCTGTCTTTCAGCTTCCTCCTGCCTCTGAAATAGCCAAACTTATTCATAAATCCAAGTCCTCTACATGCTCACTGGATCCTCTCCCTACAGCCCTTGTTAAATCTTGCATTGCATCACTTCTTCCATTCATTTCTGCTATTATTCACTCTTCTCTCTCTTCTGGAACTGTCCCAGTTATTTTCAAAACTGCAGTTATCACTCCCATCGTTAAAAAACCTGGATTGGATCCTAATACCTTCAATAATCTCCGTCCTATTTCCAACCTTCCATTCATCTCTAAAATTCTGGAAAAAACAGTCGCCTCTCAACTCCACCTCCATTTAACAGATAACAGTCTGTACGAACAGTTTCAGTCTGGTTTCCGCCCCGGTCATAGCACAGAATCTGCTCTCCTCAGAATCACCAACTCCCTTCTCATGGCGGCTGATTCTGGTTTA